>JACCIX010000494.1:0-76856 GCA_025506515.1 Flaveria trinervia | reverse complement strand
AAGAGTGTTCAAAGATGTTTGTGGAGTGTTGTGGACGCATTATGTGCATAAGAGGATGCATTTTAGAGGTGATTTGTTTATTTTCATATTCGGTTATGGTTTCTATTTGGATGTAGATTATATTTGCCCTTAGTGGTTGTTTAGTTCGATTACATTCACCATTACCATCGAATATGATTAGTTTAGTTTAGGAGGGTGTTTAGAAGGCTTGAAAATCAAAATGGTTGAGTAAATAAGGTTGATACGGTTAGCAAAAACTATCCATGAGATAACTATTATTGTATAACATTTTTATATAACTTGTTCCTTTATCATATATTCTATTAAGCTTTCACAAATACTATGATGCACAACTCAATATTCCCCCAATTTCAATTGAAATAATAAGAAATCTTATCTTCTTGGTCGTGCTACCTTGATTTGACTTATTTTCATTAATCGCACATTGAGTTTTATGTTTGACATGTAATTTCTTTCATTCCATAACAATAGTTTGATTCTTGATTCTTATTGAGTGATGAGAGTGGTTTTATTTATCATTTTCAACTCATATCCATGGTCTAGAGCTTAATAAAGGATTTCATGTATCAAAAGTCATCATAAGGATAGAATTTACTAGATTTGTGAGCCAAGAGTGTTCAAAGATGTTTATGGAGTGTTGTGGATGCATTTTGTGCATAAGAGGATGGATTTTAGAGGTGATTTGTTTATTTTCATATTCGGTTATGGTTTCTATTTGGATGTAGATACTATTTGCCCTTAGTGGTTATTTAGTTTGATTACATTGACCATTACCATCGAATATGATTAGTTTAGTTCAGGAAGGTGTTTAGAAGGCTTGAAAATCAAAATGGTTGAGTAAAAAAGGTTAATACGGTTAGCTAAAACTATCCATGCGATAACTATTATTGTATAACATTTTTTAATAACTTGTTCCCTTTTCATATATTATATATAGCTTTCGCAAATACTTTGATGCACCAATCTATATTCCCCCAATTTCAAATGAAATAATAAGAAATCTTATCTTCTTGGTCATGTTACCTTGATTTGACTTATTTTCATCAATCGCACATTGAGTTTTATGTTTGACATGTAATTACTTTCATTCCATAACGATAGTTTGATTCTTGATTCTTATTGAGTGATGAGAGTGGTTTTATTTATCATTTTCAACTCATATCCATGGTCTAGAGCTTAATAAATTATTTCATGTATCAAAAGTCATCATACGGATAGAATTTACTAGATTTGTGAGCCAAGAGTGTTCAAAGATGTTTATGGAGTGTTGTGGATGCATTTTGTGCATAAGAGGATGGATTTTAGAGGTGATTTGTTTATTTTCATATTCGGTTATGGTTTCTATTTGGATGTAGATACTATTTGCCCTTAGTGGTTATTTAGTTTGATTACATTGACCATTACCATCGAATATGATTAGTTTAGTTCAGGAGGGTGTTTCGAAGGCTTGAAAATCAAAATGGTTCAGTAAAAAAGGTTGATACGGTTAGCAAAAACTATCCATGCGATAACTATTATTGTATAACATTTTTATATAACTTGTTCCTTTTTCATATATTCTATTAAGCTTTCACAAATACTTTGATGCACAAATCTATATTCCCCCAATTTCAATTGAAATAATAAGAAATCTTATCTTCTTGGTCATGTTACCTTGATTTGACTTATTTTCATCAATCGCACATTGAGTTTTATGTTTGACATGTAATTACTTTCATTCCATAACGATAGTTTGATTCTTGATTCTTATTGAGTGATGAGAGTGGTTTTATTTATCATTTTCAACTCATATCCATGGTCTAGAGCTTAATGAAGGATTTCATGTATCAAAAGTCATCATATGGATAGAATTTACTAGATTTCTGAGCCAAGAATGTTCAAAGATATTTGTGGAGTGTTGCGGATGCATTTTGTGCAGAAGGGGATGGATTTTAGAGGTGATTTGTTTATTTTCACATTCGGTTATGGTTTCTATTTGGATGTACATACTATTTGCCCTTAGTGGTTGTTTAGTTTGATTACATTGACATTGACCATTACCATCGAATATGATTAGTTTAATTTAGGAGGGTGTTTAGAAGGCTTGAAAATCAAAATGGTTGAGTAAAAAAGGTTGATACGGTTAGCTAAAACTATCCATGCGACAACTATTATTGTATAACATTTTTTAATAACTTGTTCCCTTTTCATATATTATATATAGCTTTCGCAAATACTTTGATGCACAAATCTATATTCCCCCAATTTAAATTGAAATAATAAGAAATCTTATCTTCTTGCTCGTGCAACCTTGATTTGACTTATTTTCATTAATCGCACAATGAGTTTTATGTTTGACATGTAATTACTTTCATTCCATAACGATAGTTTGATTCTTGATTCTTATTGAGTGATGAGAGTGGTTTTATTTATCATTTTCAACTCATATCCATGGTCTTGAGCTTAATGTAGGATTTCATGTATCAAATGTCATCATATGGATAGAATTTACTAGATTTGTGATCCAAGAGTGTTCAAATATGTTTGTGGAGTGTTGTGGACGCATTATGTGCATAAGAGGATGGATTTTAGAGGTGATTTGTTTATTTTCGTTTTTGGTTATGGTTTCTATTTGGATGTAGATACTATTTGCCCTTAGTGGTTGTTTAGTTTGATTACATTGACCATTACCATCGAATATGATTAGTTTAGTTCAGGAGGGTGTTTAGAAGGCTTGAAAATCAAAATGGTTCAGTAAATAAGGTTGGTACGGTTAGCAAAAACTATCCATGCGATAACTATTATTGTATAACATTTTTATATAACTTGTTCCTTTTTCATATATTCTATTAAGCTTTCACAAATACTTTGATGCACAAATCTATATTCCCCCAATTTAAATTGAAATAATAAGAAATCTTATCTTCTTGGTCGTGCAACCTTGATTTGACTTATTTTCATTAATCGCACATTGAGTTTTATGTTTGACATGTAATTACTTTCATTCCATAACGATAGTTTGATTCTTGATTCTTATTGAGTGATGAGAGTGGTTTTATTTATCATTTTCAACTCATATCCATGGTCTTGAGCTTAATGTAGGATTTCATGTATCAAATGTCATCATATGGATAGAATTTACTAGATTTGTGATCCAAGAGTGTTCAAATATGTTTGTGGAGTGTTGTGGACGCATTATGTGCATAAGAGGATGGATTTTAGAGGTGATTTGTTTATTTTCGTATTTTGTTATGGTTTCTATTTGGATGTAGATACTATTTGCCCTTAGTGGTTGTTTAGTTTGATTACATTGACCATTAACATCGAATATGATTAGTTTAGTTCAGGAGGGTGTTTAGAAGGCTTGAAAATCAAAATGGTTCAGTAAATAAGGTTGGTACGGTTAGCAAAAATTATCCATGCGATAACTATTATTGTATAACATTTTTATATAACTTGTTTCTTTTTCATATATTCTATTAAGCTTTCACAAATACTTTGATGCACAAATCTATATTCCCCCAATTTCAATTGAAATAATAAGAAATCTTATCTTCTTGCTCGTGCAACCTTGATTGACTTATTTTCATTAATCGCACATTGAGTTTTATGTTTGACATGTAATTACTTCATTCCATAATGATAGTTTGATTCTTGATTCTTATTGAGTGATGAGAGTGGTTTTATTATCATTTTCAACTCATATCCATGGTCTTGAGCTTAATGTAGGATTTCATGTATCAAATGTCATCATATGGATAGAATTTAATAGATTTGTGATCCAAGAGTGTTCAAATATGTTTGTGGAGTGTTGTGGACGCATTATGTGCATAAGAGGATGGATTTTAGAGGTGATTTGTTTATTTTCGTATTTTGTTATGGTTTCTATTTGGATGTAGATACTATTTGCCCTTAGTGGTTGTTTAGTTTGATTACATTGACCATTACCATCGAATATGATTAGTTTAGTTCAGGAGGGTGTTTAGAAGGCTTGAAAATCAAAATGGTTCAGTAAATAAGATTGGTACGGTTAGCAAAAACTATCCATGCGATAACTATTATTGTATAACATTTTTATATAACTTGTTTCTTTTTCATATATTCTATTAAGCTTTCACAAATACTTTGATGCACAAATCTATATTCCCCCAATTTCAATTGAAATAATAAGAAATTTTATCTTCTTGCTCGTGCAACCTTGATTTGACTTATTTTCATTAATCGCACATTGAGTTTTATGTTTGACATGTAATTACTTTCCTTCCATAACGATAGTTTGATTCTTGATTCTTATTGAGTGATGAGAGTGGTTTTATTTATCATTTTCAACTCATATCCATGGTCTAGAGCTTAATAAAGGATTTCATGTATCAAAAGTCATCATATGGATAGAATTTACTAGATTTGTGAGCCAAGAGTGTTCAAAGATGTTTGTGGAGTGTTGTGGATGCATTTTGTGCAGAAGAGGATGGATTTTAGAGGTGATTTGTTTATTTTCATATTCGGTTATGGTTTCTATTTGGATGTAGATACTATTTGCCCTTAGTGGTTGTTTAGGTTGATTACATTGACCATTACCATCGAATATGATTAGTTTAGTTTAGGAGGGTGTTTAGAAGGCTTGAAAATCAAAATGGTTGAGTAAATAAGGTTGATACGGTTAGGAAAAACTATCCATGCGATAACTATTATTGTATAACATTTTTATATAAAGTGTTCCTTTTTCATATATTCTATTAAGCTTTCACAAATACTTTGATGCACAACTCTATATTCCCCCAATTTCAATTGAAATAATAAGAAATCTTATCTTCTTGGTCGTGCTACCTTGATTTGACTTATTTTCATCAATCGCACATTGAGTTTTATGTTTGACATGTAATTACTTTCATTCCATAACGATAGTTTGATTCTTGATTCTTATTGAGTGATGAGAGTGGTTTTATTTATCATTTTCAACTCATATCCATGGTCTTGAGCTTAATGTAGAATTTCATGTATCAAATGTCATCATATGGATAGAATTTACTAGATTTGTGATCCAAGAGTGTTTAAATATGTTTGTGGAGTGTTGTGGACGCATTATGTGCATAAGAGGATGCATTTTAGAGGTGATTTGTTTATTTTCGTTTTTGGTTATGGTTTCTATTTGGATGTAGATACTATTTGCCCTTAGTGGTTGTTTAGTTTGATTACATTGACCATTACCATCGAATATGATTAGTTTAGTTCAGGAGGGTGTTTAGAAGGCTTGAAAATCAAAATGGTTGAGTAAATAAGGTTGGTACGGTTAGCAAAAACTATCCATGCGATAACTATTATTGTTAACATTTTTATATAACTTGTTCCTTTTTCATATATTCTATTAAGCTTTCACAAATACTTTGATGCACAAATCTATATTCCCCCAATTTCAATTGAAATAATAAGAAATCTTATCTTCTTGCTCGTGCAACCTTGATTTGACTTATTTTCATTAATCGCACATTGAGTTTTATGTTTGACATGTAATTACTTTCATTCCATAACGATAGTTTGATTCTTGATTCTTATGAGTGATGAGAGTGGTTTTATTATCATTTTCAACTCATATCCATGGTCTTGAGCTTAATGTAGGATTTCATGTATCAAATGTCATCATATGGATAGAATTTACTAGATTTGTGATCCAAGAGTGTTCAAATATGTTTGTGGAGTGTTGTGGACGCATTATGTGCATAAGAGGATGGATTTTAGAGGTGATTTGTTTATTTTCGTTTTTGGTTATGGTTTCTATTTGGATGTAGATACTATTTGCCCTTAGTGGTTGTTAGTTTGATTACATTGACCATTACCATCGAATATGTTTAGTTTAGTTCAGGAGGGTGTTTAGAAGGCTTGAAAATCAAAATGGTTCAGTAATAAGGTTGGTACGGTTAGCAAAAACTATCCATGCGATAACTATTATTGTATAACATTTTTATATAACTTGTTCCTTTTTCATATATTCTATTAAGCTTTCACAAATACTTTGATGCACAAATCTATATTCCCCCAATTTCAATTGAAATAATAAGAAATCTTATCTTCTTGCTCGTGCAACCTTGATTTGACTTATTTTCATTAATCGCACATTGAGTTTTATGTTTGACATGTAATTACTTTCATTCCATAACGATAGTTTGATTCTTGATTCTTATTGAGTGATGAGAGTGGTTTTATTTATCATTTTCAACTCATATCCATGGTCTAGAGCTTAATAAAGGATTTCATGTATCAAAAGTCATCATATGGATAGAATTTACTAGATTTGTGAGCCAAGAGTGTTCAAAGATGTTTGTGGAGTGTTGTGGATGCATTTTGTGCAGAAGAGGATGGATTTTAGAGGTGATTTGTTTATTTTCATATTCGGTTATGGTTTCTATTTGGATGTAGATACTATTTGCGCTTAGTGGTTGTTTAGTTTGATTACATTGACCATTACCATCGAATATGATTAGTTTAGTTTAGGAGGGTGTTTAGAAGGCTTGAAAATCAAAATGGTTGAGTTAATAAGGTTGATACGGTTAGCAAAAACTATCCATGCGATAACTATTATTGTATAACATTTTTATATAAAGTGTTCCTTTTTCATATATTCTATTAAGCTTTCACAAATACTTTGATGCACAACTCTATATTCCCCCAATTTCAATTGAAATAATAAGAAATCTTATCTTCTTGGTCGTGCTACCTTGATTTGACTTATTTTCATCAATCGCACATTGAGTTTTATGTTTGACATGTAATTACTTTCATTCCATAACGATAGTTTGATTCTTGATTCTTATTGAGTGATGAGAGTGGTTTTATTTATCATTTTCAACTCATATCCATGGTCTTGAGCTTAATGTAGAATTTCATGTATCAAATGTCATCATATGGATAGAATTTACTAGATTTGTGATCCAAGAGTGTTTAAATATGTTTGTGGAGTGTTGTGGACGCATTATGTGCATAAGAGGATGCATTTTAGAGGTGATTTGTTTATTTTCGTTTTTGGTTATGGTTTCTATTTGGATGTAGATACTATTTGCCCTTAGTGGTTGTTTAGTTTGATTACATTGACCATTACCATCGAATATGATTAGTTTAGTTCAGGAGGGTGTTTAGAAGGCTTGAAAATCAAAATGGTTGAGTAAATAAGGTTGGTACGGTTAGCAAAAACTATCCATGCGATAACTATTATTGTTTAACATTTTTATATAACTTGTTCCTTTTTCATATATTCTATTAAGCTTTCACAAATACTTTGATGCACAAATCTATATTCCCCCAATTTCAATTGAAATAATAAGAAATCTTATCTTCTTGCTCGTGCAACCTTGATTTGACTTATTTTCATTAATCGCACATTGAGTTTTATGTTTGACATGTAATTACTTTCATTCCATAACGATAGTTTGATTCTTGATTCTTATGAGTGATGAGAGTGGTTTTATTTATCATTTTCAACTCATATCCATGGTCTTGAGCTTAATGTAGGATTCATGTATCAAATGTCATCATATGGATAGAATTTACTAGATTGTGATCCAAGAGTGTTCAAATATGTTTGTGGAGTGTTGTGGACGCATTATGTGCATAAGAGGATGGATTTTAGAGGTGATTTGTTTATTTTCGTTTTTGGTTATGGTTTCTATTTGGATGTAGATACTATTTGCCCTTAGTGGTTGTTTAGTTGATTACATTGACCATTACCATCGAATATGTTTAGTTTAGTTCAGGAGGGTGTTTAGAAGGCTGAAAATCAAAATGGTTCAGTAAATAAGGTTGGTACGGTTAGCAAAAACTATCCATGCGATAACTATTATTGTATAACATTTTTATATAACTTGTTCCTTTTTCATATATTCTATTAAGCTTTCACAAATACTTTGATGCACAAATCTATATCCCCCAATTTCAATTGAAATAATAAGAAATCTTATCTTCTTGCTCGTGCAACCTTGATTGACTTATTTTCATTAATCGCACATTGAGTTTTATGTTTGACATGTAATTACTTTCATTCCATAACGATAGTTTGATTCTTGATTCTTATTGAGTGATGAGAGTGGTTTTATTTATCATTTTCAACTCATATCCATGGTCTTGAGCTTAATGTAGGATTCATGTATCAAATGTCATCATATGGATAGAATTTACTAGATTGTGATCCAAGAGTGTTCAAATATGTTTGTGGAGTGTTGTGGACGCATTATGTGCATAAGAGGATGGATTTTAGAGGTGATTTGTTTATTTTCGTTTTTGGTTATGGTTTCTATTTGGATGTAGATACTATTTGCCCTTAGTGGTTGTTTAGTTTGATTACATTGACCATTACCATCGAATATGATTAGTTTAGTTCAGGAGGGTGTTTAGAAGGCTTGAAAATCAAAATGGTTCAGTAAATAAGGTTGGTACGGTTAGCAAAAACTATCCATGCGATAACTATTATTGTATAACATTTTTATATAACTTGTTCCTTTTTCATATATTCTATTAAGCTTTCACAAATACTTTGATGCACAAATCTATATTCCCCCAATTTCAATTGAAATAATAAGAAATCTTATCTTCTTGGTCGTGCAACCTTGATTTGACTTATTTTCATTAATCGCACATTGAGTTTTATGTTTGACATGTAATTACTTTCATTCCATAACGATAGTTTGATTCTTGATTCTTATTGAGTGATGAGAGTGGTTTTATTTATCATTTTCAACTCATATCCATGGTCTTGAGCTTAATGTAGGATTTCATGTATCAAATGTCATCATATGGATAGAATTTACTAGATTGTGATCCAAGAGTGTTCAAATATGTTGTGGAGTGTTGTGGACGCATTATGTGCATAAGAGGATGGATTTTAGAGGTGATTTGTTTATTTTCGTATTTTGTTATGGTTTCTATTTGGATGTAGATACTATTGCCCTTAGTGGTGTTTAGTTTGATTACATTGACCATTACCATCGAATATGATTAGTTTAGTTCAGGAGGGTGTTTAGAAGGCTTGAAAATCAAAATGGTTCAGTAAATAAGGTTGGTACGGTTAGCAAAAACTATCCATGCGATAACTATTATTGTATAACATTTTTATATAACTTGTTTCTTTTTCATATATTCTATTAAGCTTTCCAAATACTTTGATGCACAAATCTATATTCCCCCAATTTCAATTGAAATAATAAGAAATCTTATCTTCTTGCTCGTGCAACCTTGATTTGACTTATTTTCATTAATCGCACATTGAGTTTTATGTTTGACATGTAATTACTTTCATTCCATAACGATAGTTTGATTCTTGATTCTTATTGAGTGATGAGAGTGGTTTTATTTATCATTTTCAACTCATATCCATGGTCTTGAGCTTAATGTAGGATTTCATGTATCAAAAGTCATCATATGGATAGAATTTACTAGATTTGTGATCCAAGAGTGTTCGAAGATGTTTGTGGAGTGTTGTGGATGCATTTTGTGTATAAGAGGATGGATTTTAGAGGTGATTTGTTTATTTTCATCTTCGGTTATGGTATCAATTTGGATGTAGATACTATTTGCCCTTAGTGGTTGTTTAGTTTGATTACATTGACCATTACCATCGAATATGATTAGTTTACTTTAGGAGGGTGTTTAGAAGCTTGAAAATCAAAATGGTTGAGTAAATAAGGTTGATACGGTTAGCAAAAACTATCCATGCGATAAATATTTTTGTATAACATTTTTGTATAACTTGTTCCTTTTTTATATATTCTATTAAGCTTTCACAAATACTTTGATGCACAAATCTATATTCCCCCGATTTCAATTGAAATAATAAGAAATCTTATCTTCTTGGTCGTGCTACCTTGATTTGACTTATTTTCATCATTCGCACATTGAGTTTTATGTTTGAGATGTAGTTACTTTCATTCCATAACGATAGTTTGATTCTTGATTCTTGTTGAGTGATGAGAGTGGTTTTATTTATCATTTTCAACTCATATCCATGGTCTTGAGCTTAATGTAGGATTTCATGTATCAAATGTCATCATATGGATAGAATTTACTAGATTTGTGATCCAAGAGTGTTCAAATATGTTTGTGGAGTGTTGTGGACGCATTATGTGCATAAGAGGATGGATTTTAGAGGTGATTTTTTTATTTTCGTATTTTGTTATGGTTTCTATTTGGATGTAGATACTATTTGCCCTTAGTGGTTGTTTAGTTTGATTACATTGACCATTACCATCGAATATGATTAGTTTAGTTTAGGAGGGTGTTTAGAAGGCTTGAAAATCAAAATGGTTGAGTAAATAAGGTTGATACGGTTAGCAAAAACTATCCATGCGATAACTATTATTGTATAACATTTTTATATAACTTGTTCCTTTTTCATATATTCTATTAAGCTTTCTCAAATACTTTGATGCACAAATCTATATTCCCCCACTTTCAATTGAAATAATAAGAAATCTTATCTTCTTGCTCGTGCAACCTTGATTTGACTTATTTTCATTAATCGCACATTGAGTTTTATGTTTGACATGTAATTACTTTCATTCCATAACGATAGTTTGATTCTTGATTCTTATTGAGTGATGAGAGTGGTTTTATTTATCATTTTCAACTCATATCCATGGTCTAGAGCTTAATGTAGGATTTCATGTATCAAATGTCATCATATGGATAGAATTTACTAGATTTGTGAGCCAAGAGTGTTCAAAGGTGTTTGTGGAGTGTTGTGGATGCATTTTGTGAAGAAGAGGATGGATTTTAGAGGTGATTTATTTATTTTCGTATTCGGTTATGGTTTCTATTTGGATGTAGATACTATTTGCCCTTAGTGGTTGTTTAGTTTGATTACATTGACCATTACCATTGAATATGATTAGTTTAGTATAGGAGGGTGTTTAGAAGGCTTGAAAATTGTGACATCCGGTAAATTTCCGTTACCAAGCTCCGTTAGTTCCGTTAAGTCTTGTGTACACGTGTCGTGAGCACACACTAGTTGTTGTTTAACTTTGGTGACCTAATAATAATGAATAATGTTAATTTGATGTGAATCTAAGTGATTATGTGAGTATTGGGTTATGTTTATGTGTTTACACCTTTTTAAAAGGTTAATTAGAAAATTTATCGCGTAACGCGAAAACGTGCCTATTTATTCGTATGTCTTGTGTTTTTATTAAGATAAGATATATAATGAATTTTATAAGTTTATATCTTTATATTATGAAGTTAAAAACACCTTACAAAGGGTTTAAAGCCTAGTTTTTATAAAATACAAATTACAAGGGTTAAAAGGGTAAATATGTAAATTAAAATTTAATAAAACAAAACCCTAGCCCCAAGTCACCCCCTTCGGCCGCGATCCAACTTCTCTTCCCCTCTTCTCTTCGAATTCAGCCTAGAATCATCAAGGAAGCATCGATTTTGGTCGATTTCAAGGTTTAGAGCACGTTAGAATCATCAATTGCAAGTTATAACACGTTTAAAGGTTAGTTTTTTCATGTTTTTGTGAGTGTTTGTTTATGGCCGAACCTTGGAAGTGAAATTGACCCTCATGGGATCGAATTGGATGTTGTTTGATGATGTTTATATGTTAGTTAGGTTGAATACATGTTAGTTAACATCGATCATGGATGAATTACATGTTGTTAGTTGGTTAATAATGGGTTTTGATTCTAGTCAAACCCTAATTCGATTTTGGGCATGATTATGGGTGAATGATGGTTGTTTGATGAATGTGTGGTGATTAATAAGTTGTATGAATGTTAGGAATCATGAATCTTGCAAGAAATTGATGATTTAGGGTTGATGTTCATAGGTTACTAATAATAGTAACTTTAATTGCATGAAATGTTGAACTATGGATGTTATGATGTTATGGATGTGTTCATGGTGATAATTAGATGTTAGATTGTTGTTGTGATCATTGGAAATTCAAGAAAACATGTTATAGTTCATACATTACTAAGATAGTAACTTTTGTATATGAGTTGATGAGTTATGATGTTTGGATGTGGTTGATCATGCTTAGATGTTAGTATGAGCTTGAATTGGTATATTATTGATGAATTCATGTATGCTTTGGATGTTTGATAGATTTTGGGATGTTCTTTCCCAAAAGGGAAACTTTATTCGTGTAAACGTTGAAGTATGATGTTATGATCATGTTTGGGATGATAGGAGCCTGCTAGTATGTTCAAGGATAAATTCTAGTGTGATAGAACGTGTTAAATTAGTTGTATGGCATGCTTGGATAATCATGGGTGATATTTGGACTTTGGTGATCATGTATGGTTTGGATGTTGTGTAGTAGTAAGACATCATGCTTGGGACTGGTAATTGATTGTTGTGATGTTGTGAATGCAATGCATATGCTTAAAGAATATGTTTATGATCATTATACACGCGTGCGGATCTGAGGCCCCTACTTAGTAGGATTGGCAGGGTTTAGGATGTGAAGTCGTGAGTGACTTCACATGGCATGTGATGAATGGTTGAACTTTGTGTGACATGTTAGTTGTATTATAACTAATGAATATGTTAATGTTCTAGATTCGCATGACTTGTATAGTACTTGATTGTATGATGATCTAAGTGATACACCTGGTTGATATAGCATACGTATGATACTATTTGAATGTTAATCATGTATGTTGTATGTGCTCATTGGCTTTATTTGAATTATAACTCATAATGTCACCAACGGGTCAAACGTGTCAACTAGGTCCAACGTGTCTATTTTTCTGGAAGCTTGAGTCTTTGGTTTTGGTATGATTAGGGTTTCACATGTCTTTTATTTACACGTACTTATGTACTCACATTATCTAGGTAACCTTTGAAGGTTGGCTATCCTCTCGTTTCTCAAATAAACCCTAAGTACTCTTTGCATACATCAGGTGAGTTCATGCCCCACTCTTTATTTAATCTCTTTTGGGGGAGATAGCATACTGGTATTATACGAACGCTTTTAAATATTTAAGTTGTGTATAATATTACTATAGTGTTGTTTACCATGGGAAAAGTCCTCACACTTTTGAATTGTTAATATTTGATAGCGGGGAAACTTGGGTAGTACTACTGGGTCTAACGAGCCCCACCTGTGTGACTCGAGGTCAACCGGGTGCAATTTGTCCTATTGAACATTGTCACGACATGGTAAGTCGTGACAGGAGGCAACAACTATCACAGTCAGCTTCAATTGCAAAATCACTATGTATTAATATTACTGATAATAGACTAGCTATCTATTACCATACACTGCTTATATATATCACAACTGTTTACATGTTTATTGAACTCAAACTCTTGAACTCACCAACCTATGTGTTGACATTTTAGTATGCTTTTCTCAGGTCCTTAGCTTGCTTGCCATAGGAGCACTACACGGTTCATTGCATTTTAAGACACGATGCTTCAAGACAATTTAACATTTTAACAATTATAGTTTACTCTTTTGGGTTGGCACTTGTTTTGCCATAGTTATACTTTATTGACTTGGGTTGTTTTCAAAACGCTTCCGCATTGTTTAAAGTTTGTGTTTTGGTTGATTTTGTTTAAATTATGGCATTTAGAGTCGTTCTGAGTAACTATTGACTGTGATCCTTGTTTGTTCACACGCCTCGCGGTAAAACTCCGCAAGTGGATTTTGAGGGTGTGACAGATTGGTATCAGAGCCATTGGTTATAGGGAACTAGGTTGCATACACACTAGACTATAACCGCACACAGTTAATTAGTTACCTGTGCCTTACTCCCATTTACTGTATACTCATTGGCATACACGTCACACTCTCTGCAGCATGGCATCGTCTTCAAGAGCTCCGGGTAAACGACCCGAATCACCTACACGATCTGAATCCCCACCTCCCGCACCTGTACCTGATGATGGATTCGATTGGCCCCGACTGGCTTATCCCCGAGAGGAGATTGACTGGGATCAACCGTTCGCATTGATGAAGCGTGACCCTCCGCGAGACTGGCGTTCTTATCCTAGGTTTGTTGACCACATCATGTTTAGGGAGCGTGTACCTGTCCTAAAGCCAAGGACTAGGAACAATGCCAATCAGCCCATGCTTTCACTCCCACGAACGGCGCAATCCAACGAGCAACTGATTGCTGCACTAATGGCTGCACTGGATACTGAACAGCATCGTGTAAGACGACTCACGGGTGATGTCTGTACACTACAGCAAGAGGTGTACAACCTGAGACATCAATTGGACGAACTCAAGGAAGAACACGGGAATACGCTGAACGGTTGTCACCATATGCAAGATGGTTTTATGGCACTCCAAGGACGCGTGACTGCTCGTGAACAGCGGGACACCATATCCGATAATAGGATTGCCATTTTAGAAGCTCAACTAGCAGCACTTCAGATTGCTATAGCTCCTGCTCCTACCGCAGACTCTGAGGATGAGGAGGATCCCGAGGAGGGACCCGAGGAAGAGGAACCGGAGGAGATGGAGGATGATAGTGATGGGTCAGACATTGTCGATTGACTTCTTTATATGACTTAGACTACGTAGTGTTTTCTTTTGAAACCTATGTGGGAAGGGTTGTTTCCCCACACGAACGACAAAACTTCAATTTTGACATTGCTAAATACATTGTGACTTATTGCAATTTATTTACTTTGATTATTATTTTTGTTATGAATGTTGTGGTTGTGATGATACGTTATTTCTTTCATTTACTGTTTACTATGCTTCAATGAGTTAAATGTGTATGATGTTACTCATTATTGTATTGTGAATATAAAGTGAAAAGAATAGACGCTCGTGGACGTGGACGTGGTCATGGATGCGGACGTGGACGTGGCACCGGAGAACAGGGTGGTGGTGCTATTAACATGACTCCCGCAGAATTGGCTGCTCTAATTAATGAGCATGTTCAGGCGGCAGTGGCTGCTGCCCACGCGGGTCAGCCAGCAGGTAAACAATGACAGAAAAACAAATCTGATATCCTTTATAACTGTAGGGGATGTTTGATTAATGTGTGTTGTGTTAAAACAGGACCACCAGTGTGTACATACAAGTCCTTCATGGACTGTAAACCACACACCTACAGAGGTACAGAGGGTGTTGTAGGGCTTGTACGCTGGTTCGAGAAGACTGAGTCCGTTTTCTCCAAATGTAACTGTCCACCGGCGGATCAAGTAAAGTATGCCACCGGGACTTTGGAGGGTGCTGCTCTGTCTTGGTGGAACGCGCAAGTCCAGATGCTTGGACAAGCGATGGAAAATGGACTTCCCTGGAATGAGTTCAAGGATATGATGATCGAGGAGTATTGTCCTCGAAACGAGGTGCAAAAACTGGAGATGGAATTTTGGAAACTCAAGATGAAGGGTTCAGAAATTGAGGCTTACACGACCCGTACTCATGAGTTGGCTACATTATGTCCAGGAATGGTTAATGAGACACATAAGAGAATCGAGCACTACATACGAGGATTGGTGCCTGAAATCCAAAGTATGGTAACAGCTTCTAACCCGACTACGATTCAGCAGGCCATCCAAATTGCCCATAAACTTACTGATCAGGCGGTAGAGCAAGGGCGGTTACCCAAATGGGGCGCTGTGGTGAGCGTGCCCGACAACAAAAAGAAGTGGGATGCTCCCAGCAACAGCAATAACAAATCATCATCATCATCGTCTGGCGGTCAACAACAATCCCAACAGCAGCAACAGCCAGTTCAGCAGCAGCAGCGGCGGTTCGATAATAACCGCAATTTCAACCAAACTGCCCCAAATAACCAAGGACCCAGCGGTTACAGCGGCAGACATCCCAAATGCCCACGGTGTAACTACCACCATGTGGGACGGTGTGATAGCTTCAAGTGTCAACGTTGTGGAAAGATTGGACACGCTGCGAAGGATTGCCGTGGTGAACTAATGAGGAGGCCACAACAATCTCAAGAAACTCCAAGGGTTGTTTTGAATGTGGGAAAGATGGGCATTACAAGCGAAACTGCCCAACTAAGGAGGAACGGAAATGGCAACAACAACAACAACAACACCAACAACCATGGTAACAACAACAACAATGGTAATAATAACAACAATGGTGGAAATGGCACTGGAAATGGCGGCAATAAAGATGGAGCCAAAGGGAGAGCCTTCGTCATTGGCTCAGGTGAGGCTCTAAATGATCCCACAACTGTTACTGGTAGATTCCCTGTTAATGGTTGTTTTGCTACGGTACTATTTGATACTGGAGCCGATAGGAGTTTTGTGTCCTTAAAGTTCTGTAGTCTTTTAAGTGATATACCCTCTGCTTTAGAATCTAAATACACTGTGGAATTAGCCGACGATAAACAAATCCATGTAACGCATATCCTTAAAGACTGTAGGATAGAACTTGCTGGTCATATTTTCGCTATAGATCTCATGCCTGTTACGTTGGGGAGTTTTGATGTTGTGATAGGCATGGATTGGCTCTCTAGCAAGCAAGTGGAAGTCATATGTCACGAGAAGATTATACGAATCTCGGTTGGTGATCAAATTCTTACCGTCAAAGGTGATAGGAGTGGTGTTGTGATAGGCATCATCTCGTATATGAAAGCTCAAAAGTTGTTACGGAAGGGCCGGGCCGCGTGGCTATCCTAGCACTTGTAACCGATAAGTGAAAGGAAGAAAAGAGAATGGAGGATATTCCTGTAGTACGCGACTTTCCGGAGGTGTTCCCAGAAGATCTTCCTGGATTACCACCGCAACGCCAAGTGGAATATCAGATTGAATTGACTCCCGGCGCAGCTCCGATTGCTAGAGCACCTTATCGATTAGCACCAAACGAACTACAGGAGTTGTCGTCACAACTTCAGGAGCTTTTGGATAAGGGCTTTATTCGACCTAGTACATCACCTTGGGGAGCTCCTGTACTCTTTGTTAAGAAGAAGGATGGCACATTCCGGATGTGCATCGATTATCGAAAGTTAAACAAAGTAACAGTCAAGAACCGATACCCTTTACCTCGTATCGACGACTTGTTCGATCAGCTTCAAGGATCAAGCTATTACTCGAAGATTGACTTGAGATCTGGTTATCATCAACTCAGAGTTCGAGAAGAAGACATTCCCAAGACTGCATTTCGTACTCGTTATGGTCATTATGAGTTCTTGGTCATGCCTTTTGGATTAACTAATGCACCTGCTGTGTTCATGGACCTCATGAACCGCGTGTGCAAACCTTATCTTGATCAGTTTGTCATTGTGTTCATCGATGATATACTGATATACTCTAGGACCAAGAAGGAGCATGAAGAGCACTTACGAATGATCTTGGAACTGTTGAAAAATGAGCAGCTGTATGCTAAATTCTCAAAGTGTGACTTTTGGATAAGAGAGGTACAATTCCTAGGTCATATTGTTAATGAGAAAGGAATACACGTTGATCCTGCCAAAATTGAGGCGATAAAGAATTGGACTACACCCAAAACACCAAGTGAGATAAGACAATTTCTAGGATTAGCAGGATATTACTGCCGATTCATAGAAGGATTTTCTAAGATCGCACAACCTCTCACAGCCTTGACTCACAAAGGAACGACATACAAATGGACTGAGAGTCAAGAATCAGCTTTCCAATTATTAAAACAAAAACTCTGTACTGCCCCGATATTAGCATTACCAGAGGGAACAGATGATTTTGTGGTGTATTGCGATGCATCCATTCAAGGATTGGGTTGTCTTGATGCAACGAGACAAGGTGATAGCTTACGCCTCGAGACAACTAAAGGTTCATGAGAAGAACTATACTACCCATGACTTAGAATTGGGTGCAGTAGTTTTTGCCTTAAAGATCTGGAGACATTATTTGTACGGTACCAAGTGCACTATCTACACCGATCACAAGAGTCTTCAACATATCTTTGAGCAAAAAGAGTTGAATATGAGGCAGCGACGTTGGGTGGAACTACTAAATGATTATGATTGCGCAATTAAGTATCATCCGGGAAAGGCGAACGTAGTTGCCGATGCCTTAAGCAGGAAGGAAAACACTAAACCCGACGGGTGAGAGCTTTACAGCTTACTATCAGTACCCAACTGCCCGAACAAGTTAAGGAGGCACAAATGGAAGCTTTAAAGGTGGAAAATATTGGTTCTGAATTGTTAAAGGGAATGGATAAGCAGTAGTGATGAAAGAGGATGGAATTCGGTATTTCATGGATAGACTTTGGGTGCCTGTTCATGGAAATCTGAGAGATTTAGTTATGAGCGAGGCACAAATCTAAGTATTCTATACATCCGGATCCGACAAGATGTATCATGACCTAAAGGCTCACTATTGGTGGCCTAACATGAAAGCGGATGTAGCTACGTATGTGAGCAAGTGTTTGACCTGCTCGAAGGTAAAAGTGGAATATCAAAAACCATCCGGACTATTACAACAACCCGAGATTCCAATGTGGAAATGGGAACAAATCTCCATGGATTTTATTATTAAGCTACCTCGGACTAGTACTGGTTGTGACACGATATGGGTTATTGTGGATCGATGACAAAGTCTGCTCATTTCCTTGCAATAAAGGAAACCGACAAGATGGAGAAGTTAACTCGCCTGTACCTCAAGGAGATCGTTTCGAGACACGGGGTACCGATCTCAATTATCTCCGACCGTGACGCTCGTTTCACGTCACATTTCTGGCAATCATTGCAGAAATCCTTGGGTACACGTTGGATATGAGTACTGCATATCATCCACAGACGGATGGTCAGAGTGAGTGTACTATACAGACGTTGGAGGATATGCTACGTGCTTGTGTGATTGACTTCGGGAATAACTGGGAAATTCACCTGCCATTGGTGGAGTTTTCTTATAACAACAGTTATCACACTAGCATACAGGCAGCACCTTTCGAGGCGTTGTATGGGAGAAAATGTCGATCACCGGTTTGCTGGGCAGAAATTGGTGATAGTCAGATAACAGGTCCCGAGTTAATTCATGAGACGACTGAGAAAATTATACAGATACGGAACCGTATGGCTGCAGCGCGGGACAGGCAAAAGAGTTATGCTGACAAGAGACGGAAACCTTTAGAGTTTCAGGTTGGTGACAAGGTTTTGTTGAAAGTCTCACCATGGAAAGGCGTAGTTCGGTTTGGTAAACGAGGGAAACTAAATCCGAGGTACGTTGGACCATTTGAGATAGTGGAAAGAATAGGTCCAGTAGCCTATCGATTAGCCCTACCTGATTCGCTAAGTGGAATTCATGATGTATTTCACGTGTCAAACTTGAAGAAGTGCATAACTGATGAAACGACGGTCGTACCACTAGAAGAAATTCAAGTGGATGAACAATTGCGTTTTGTTGAAGAACCAGTTGAGGTGATGGATCGTGAGGTGAAAACACTTAAGCAAAGCAAGATACCCATTGTTAAAATCCGTTGGAATTCGCGACGTGGACCGGAATTCACATACGAACGGGAAGATCAAATGAAGCTTAAGTACCCTCAACTATTCGAAGGGACGATGCCAGCAGACGAAGGTATTGATTTAAATTTCGGGACGAAATTTCTTTCAACATGTGGATGATGTGACAACTCATCCAAAACTCACCCGATTTTGATTTCTGTGTGCCAATGCAATAGACCAGTGATGGAAACCAGTGATGGAACACTCTCACCATGTAACGCAATTTTCGGGACGAAAATTCTTTCAACATGGGGATAATGTGACATCCGGTAAATTTCCGTTACCAAGCTCCGTTAGTTCCGTTAAGTCTTGTGTACACGTGTAGTGAGCACACACTAGTTGTCGTTTAACGTTGGTGACCTAATAATAATGAATAATGTTAATTTGATGTGAATCTAAGTGATTATGTGAGTATTGGGTTATGTTTATGTGTTTACACATTTTTAAAAGGTTAATTAGAAAATTTATCGCGTAACGCGGAAACGTGCCTATTTATTCGTATGTCTTGTGTTTTTATAAAGATAAGATATATAATGAATTTTATAAGTTTATATCTTTATATTATGAAGTTAAAAACACCTTACAAAGGGTTTAAAGCCTAGTTTTTATAAAATACAAATTACAAGGGTTAAAAGGGTAAATATGTAAATTAAAATTTAATAAAACAAAACCCTAGCCCCAAGTCACCCCCTTCGGCCGCGATCCAACCTCTCTTCCCCTCTTCTCTTCGAATTCAGCCTAGAATCATCAAGGAAGCATCGATTTTGGTCAATTTCAAGGTTTAGAGTGTTTGTTTATGGCCGAACCTTGGAAGTGAAATTGACCCTCATGGGATCGAATTGGATGTTGTTTGATGATGTTTATATGTTAGTTAGGTTGAATACATGTTAGTTAACGTCGATCATGGATGAATTACATGTTGTTAGTGGGTTAATCATGGGTTTTGATTCTAGTCAAACCCTAATTCGATTTTGGGCATGATTATGGGTGAATGATGGTTGTTTGATGAATGTGTGGTGATTAATAAGTTGTATGAATGTTAGGAATCATGAATCTTGCAAGAAATTGATGATTTAGGGTTGATGTTTGTAGGTTACTAATAATAGTAACTTTAATTGCATGAAATGTTGAACTATGGATGTTATGATGTTATGGATGTGTTCATGGTGATAATTAGATCTTAGATTGTTGTTGTGATCATTGGAAATTCAAGAAAACATGTTATGTTCATACATTACTAAAGATAGTAACTTTTGTATATGGGTTGATGAGTTATGATGTTTGGATGTGGTTGATCATGCTTAGATGTTAGTATGAGCTTGAATTGGTATATTATTGATGAATTCATGTATGCTTTGGATGTTTGATAGATTTTGGGATGTTCTTTCCCAAAAGGGAAACTTTATTCGTGTAAACATTGAAGTATGATGTTATGATCATGTTTGGGATGATAGGAGCCTGCTAGTATGTTCAAGGATAAATTCTAGTGTGATAGAACGTGTTAAATTAGTTGTATGGCATGCTTGGATAATCATGGGTGATATTTGGACTTTGGTGATCATGTATGGTTTGGATGTTGTGTAGTAGTAGGACATCATGCTTGGGACTGGTAATTGATTGTTGTGATGTTGTGAATGCAATGCATATGCTTAAAGAATATGGTTATGATCATTATACACGCGTGCGGATCTGAGGCCCCTACTTAGTAGGATTGGCAGGGTTTAGGATGTGAAGTCGTGAGTGACTTCACATGGCATGTGATGAATGGTTGAACTTTGTGTGACATGTTAGTTGTATTATAACTAATGAATATGTTAATGTTCTAGATTCGCATGACTTGTATAGTACTTGATTGTATGATGATCTAAGTGATACACCTGGTTGATATAGCATACGTATGATACTATTTGAATGTTAATCATGTATGTTGTATGTGCTCATTGGCTTTATTTGAATTATAACTCATAATGTCACCAACGGGTCAAACGGGTCAACTAGGTCAAACGTGTCTATTTTTCTGGAAGCTTGAGTCTTTGGTTTTGGTATGATTAGGGTTTCACAGGTCTTTTATTTACACGTACTTATGTACTCACATGATCTAGGTAACCTTTGAAGGTTGGCTATCCTCTCGTTTCTAAAATAAACCCTAAGTACTCTTTGCATACATCAGGTGAGTTCATGCCCCACTCTTTATTTAATCTCTTTTGGGGGAGATAGCATACTGGTATTTATACGAACGCTTTTAAATATTTAAGTTGTGCATAATATTACTATAGTGCTGTTTACCATGGGAAAAGTCCTCACACTTTTGAATTGTTAATATTTGATAGCGGGGAAACTTGGGTAGTACTACTGGGTCTGACGAGCCCCACCTGTGTGACTCGAGGTCAACCGGGTGCAATTTGTCCTATTGAACATTGTCACGACATGGTAAGTCGTGACAGGAGGCAATAACCATCACAGTCAGCTTCAATTGCAAAATCACTATGTATTAATATTTACTGATAATAGACTAGCTATCTATTACCATACACTGCTTATATATATCACAACTGTTTACATGTTTATTGAACTCAAACTCTTGAACTCACCAGCCTATGTGTTGACATTTTAGTATGCTTTTCTCAGGTCCTTAGCTTGCTTGCCATAGGAGCACTGCACGGTTCATTGCATTTTAAGACATGATGCTTCAAGACAATTTAACATTTTAACAATTATAGTTTACTCTTTTGGGTTGGCACTTGTTTTGCCATAGTTATACTTTATTGACTTGGGTTGTTTTCAAAACGCTTCCGCATTGTTTAAAGTTTGTGTTTTGGTTGATTTTGTTTAAATTATGGCATTTAGAGTCGTTCTGAGTAACTATTGACTGTGATCCTGGTTTGTTCACACGCCTCGCTGTAAAACTCCGCAAGTGGATTTTGAGGGTGTGACAAAAATCAAAATGGTTGAGTAAATAAGGTTGGTACGGTTAGCAAAAACTATCCATGCGATAACTATTATTGTATAACATTTTTATATAACTTGTTCCTTTTTCATATATTCTATTAAGTTTTCACAAATACTTTGATGCACAAATCTATATTCCCCCAATTTCAATTGAAATAATAAGAAATCTTATCTTCTTTCTCGTGCAACCTTGATTTGACTTATTTTCATTAATCGCACATTGAGTTTTATGTTTGACATGTAATTACTTTCATTCCATAACGATAGTTTGATTCTCGATTCTTATTGAGTGATGAGAGTGGTTTTATTTATCATTTTCAACTCATATCCATGGTCTTGAGCTTAATGAAGGATTTCATGTATCAAAAGTCATCAAATGGATAGAATTTACTAGATTTGTGAGCCAAGAGTGTTCAAATATGTTTGTGGAGTGTTGTGGATGCATTTTGTGCATAAGAGGATGGATTTTAGAGGTGATTTGTATATTTTCATATTTGGTTATCGTTTCTATTTTGATATAGATACTATTTGCCCTTAGAGGTTGTTTAGTTTGATTACATTGACCATTACCATCGAATATGATTAGTTTAGTTTAGGAGGGTGTTTAGAAGGCTTGAAAATCAAAATGGTTGAGTAAGAAAGGTTGATACGGTTAGTAAAAACTATCTATGCGATAACTATTATTGTATAACATTGTTGAATAACTTGTTCCCTTTTCATATATTCCATTAAGCTTTCGCAAATACTTTGATGCACAAATCTATATTCCCCTAATTTCAAATGAAATAATAAGAAATCTTATCTTCTTGGTCGTGCTACCTTGATTTGACTTATTTTCATTAATCGCACATTGAGTTTTATGTTTGACATGTAATTACTTTCATTCCATAATGATAGTTTGATTCTTGATTCTTATTGAGTGATGAGAGTGGTTTTATTTATCATTTTCAACTCATATCCATGGTCTAGAGCTTAATAAAGGAATTTAATGTATCAAAAGTCATCATATGGATAGAATTTACTAGATTTGTGAGCCAAGAGTGTTTAAAGATGTTTATGGAGTGTTGTGGATGCATTTTTTGCATAAGAGGATGGATTTTAGAGGTAATTTGTTTATTTTCATATTCGGTTATGGTTTATATTTGGATGTAGATACTATTTGCTCTTAGTGGTTATTTAGTTTGATTACATTGACCATTACCATCGAATATGATTAGTTTAGTTTAGGAGGGTGTTTAGAAGGCTTGAAAATCAAAATGGTTGAGTAAGAAAGGTTGATACGGTTAGTAAAAACTATCTATGCCATAACTATTATTGTATAACATTGTTGAATAACTTGTTCCTTTTCATATATTCCATTAAGCTTTCACAAATACTTTGATGCACAAATCTATATTCCCCTAATTTCAAATGAAATAATAAGAAATCTTATCTTCTTGGTCGTGCTACCTTGATTTGACTTATTTTCATTAATCGCACATTGAGTTTTATGTTTGACATGTAATTACTTTCATTCCATAATGATAGTTTGATTCTTGATTCTTATTGAGTGATGAGAGTGGTTTTATTTATCATTTTCAACTCATATCCATGGTCTAGAGCTTAATAAAGGAATTAATGTATCAAAAGTCATCATATGGATAGAATTTACTAGATTTGTGAGCCAAGAGTGTTTAAAGATGTTATGGAGTGTTGTGGATGCATTTTGTGCAGAAGAGGATGGATTTTAGAGGTGATTTGTTTATTTTCATATTCGGTTATGGTTTATATTTGGATGTAGATACTATTTGCTCTTAGTGGTTATTTAGTTTGATTACATTGACCATTACCATCGAATATGATTAGTTTAGTTCAGGAAGGTGTTTAGAAGGCTTGAAAATCAAAATGGTTGAGTAAAAAAGGTTGATACGGTTAGCTAAAACTATCCATGCGATAACTATTATTGTATAACATTTTTTAATAACTTGTTCCCTTTTCATATATTATATATAGCTTTCGCAAATACTTTGATGCACAAATCTATATTCCCCCAATTTCAAATGAAATAATAAGAAATCTTATCTTCTTGGTCATGTTACCTTGATTTGACTTATTTTCATCAATCGCACATTGAGTTTTATGTTTGACATGTAATTACTTTCATTCCATAACGATAGTTTGATTCTTGATTCTTATTGAGTGATGAGAGTGGTTTTATTTATCATTTTCAACTCATATCCATGGTCTAGAGCTTAATGAAGGATTTCATGTATCAAAAGTCATCATATGGATAAAATTTACTAGATTTGTGAGCCAAGAGTGTTCAAAGATATTTGTGGAGTGTTGTGGACACATTTTGTGCATCAGAGGATGGATTCTAGAGGTGATTTGTTTATTTTCATATTCGGTTATGGTTTCTATTTGGATGTAGATACTATTTGCCCTTTGTGTTTGTATAGTTTGATTACATTGACCATTACCATCGAATATGATTAGTTTAGTTCAGGAGGGTATTTAGAAGGCTAGAAAATCAAAATGGTTAACTAATAAAGGTTGATACGGTTAGCAAAATCTATATATGTGATAACTATTATTGTATAACATTTTTGTATAACTTGTTCCCTTTTCATATATTCTATTAAGCATTCACAAATACTTTGATGCACAAATCTATTTTCCCCCTATTTCGATAGAAAAAATAAGAAATTTTATCTTCTTGGTCGTGTTACCTTGATTGGACTTATTTTCATCAATCGCACATTGAGTTTTATGTTTGACATGTAATTACTTTCATTCCATAACGATAGTTTGATTCTTGATTCTTATTGAGTGATGAGAGTGGTTTTATTTATCATTTTCAACTCATATCCATGGTCTAGAGCTTAATGAAGGATTTCACGTATCAAAAGTCATCATATGGATAGAATTTACTAGATATGTGAGCCAAGAGTGTTCAAAGATGTTTGTGGAGTGTTGTGGATGCATTTTGTGCAGAAGAGGATGGATTTCAGAGGTGATTTGTTTATTTTCATATTCGGTTATGGTTTCTATTTGGATGTAGATACTATTTGCTCTTTGTGGTTGTTTAGTTTGATAACAATGACCATTACCATGGAATATGATTAGTTTAGTTCAGGAGGGTGTTAGAAGGCTTGAAAATCGAAATAGAAGAGTAAAAACGGTTGATACAGTTAGCAAAAACTATCCATGCAATAAGTATTACTATATAACATTTTTGTATAACTTGTTCCTTTTTCATATATTCTATAAGCTTTCGCAAATACTTTGATGCACAAATCTATATTCCCCTAATTCGATTGAAATAATAAGAAATCTTATCTTCTTGGTCGTGCTACCGTGATTTGACTTATTTTCATCAATCGCATATTGAGTTTTATGTTTGCGTGTAATTCCTTTCATTCCATAATGATTGTTTGATTCTTGATTGTTATTGAGTGATGAGGGTGGTTTTATTGATTTCAACTCATATCCATGGTCTAGAGCTTAATGAAGGATTTCATGTATCAAAAGTCATCATATGGATAGAATTTACTAGAGTTGTGAGCCAAGAGTGTTCAAAGATGTTTGTTGAGTGTTGTGGATGTATTTTGTGCATAAGAGGATGGATTTTAGAGGTGATTTGTTTATTTTCATATTCGGTTATGGTTTCTATTTGGATGTAGATACTTTTTCCCTTTGTGGTGTTTAGTTTGATTACATTGACCATTACCATCGAATATGATTAGTTTAGTTCAGGAGGGTGTTAGAAGGCCTGAAAATCAAAATGGTTGAGTAAAAAAGATTGATACGGTTAGCAAAAACTATCCATGCGATAACTATTATTGTATAACATTTTTGTATAACTTGTTCCCTTTTCATATATTCTATTAAGCTTTCACAAATACTTTGATGCACAAATCTATGTTCCCCCTATTTCGATTGAAATAATAAGAAATCTTATCTTCTTGGTCGTGTTACCATGATTTGACTTATTTTATCAATCGCACATTGAGTTTTATGTTTGACATGTAATTACTTTCATTCCATAACGATAGTTTGATCTTGATTGTTATGAGTGATGAGAGTGGTTTTATTGATCATTTCAACTCATATCCATGGTCTAGAGCTTAATGATGGATTTCATGTTTCAAAAGTCATCATATGGATCGAATTTAGTAGATTTGAGGGCGAAGAGTATTCAAAGATGTTTGTGGAGTCTTGTGATGCATTTTGTGCATAAGAGGATGGATTTCAAGGTGATTTGTTTATTTTCATATTCGGTTATGGTTTCTATTTGGATGTAGATACTATTTGCCCTTTGTGGTTGTATAGTTTGATTACATTGACCATTACCATCGAATATGATTAGTTTAGTTCAGGAGGGTATTTAGAAGGCTAGAAAATCAAAATGGTTAGTAATAAGGTTGATACGGTTAGCAAAATCTATATATGCGATAACTATTATTGTATAACATTTTTGAATAACTTGTTCCTTTTCAATATATTTTTTTAAGCTTTCACAAATACTTTGATGCACAAATCTATATTCCCCCTATTTCGATAGAAATAATAAGAAATTTTATCTTCTTGGTCGTGTTACCTTGATTTGACTTATTTTCATCAATTGCACATTGAGTTTTATGTTTGACATGTAATTACTTTCATTCCATAAGGATAGTTTGATTCTTGATTCTTATTGAGTGATGAGAGTGGTTTTATTTATCATTTTCAACTCATATCCATGGTCTAGAGCTTAATGAAGGATTTCATGTATCAAAAGTCATCATATGGATAGAATTTACTAGATTTGTGAGCCAAGAGTGTTCAAAGATGTTTGTGGAGTCTTGTGAATGCATTTTGTGCATAAGAGGATGGATTTCAGAGGTGATTTGTTTATTTTCATATTCGGTTATGGTTTCTATTTGGATGTAGATACTATTTGCCCTTTGTGGTTGTATAGTTTGATTACATTGACCATTACCATCGAATATGATTAGTTTAGTTCAGGAGGGTATTTAGAAGGCTTAGAAATCAAAATGGTTAAAAATAAACGTTGATACGGTTAGCAAAATCTATATATGCGATAACTATTATTGTATAACATTTTTGTATAACTTGTTCCCTTATTCATATATTCTATTAAGCATTCACAAATACTTTGATGCACAAATCTATTTTCCCCCTATTTCGATAGAAAAAATAAGAAATTTTATCTTCTTGGTCGTGTTACCTTGATTGGACTTATTTTCATCAATCACACATGAGTTTTATGTTTGACATGTAATTACTTTCATTCCATAATGATAGTTTGATTCTTGATTCTTATTGAGTGATGAGAGTGGTTTTATTTATCATTTCATTTTCAACTCATATCCATGGTCTAGAGCTTAATGAAGGATTTCATGTATCAAAAGTCATCATATGGATAAACTTTACTAGATTTGTGATCCAAGAGTGTTCAAAGATGTTTGTGGAGTGTTGTGGATGCATTTTGTGCATAAGAGGATGGATTTAGAGGTGATTTGTTTATTATCATATTTGGTTATGGTTTCTATTCGATGTAGATACTATTTGCCCTTAGTGGTTGTTTAGTTTGATTACATTGACCATTACCATCGAATATGATTCGTTTAGTTCAGGAGGGTTTAGAAGGCTTGAAAATCAAAATGGTTAAGTAAAAAAGGTTGATACGGTTAGTAAAACTATCCATACGATAACTATTATTGTATAACATTTTTGAATAACTTGTTCCTTTTCAATATATTTTTTTAAGCTTTCACCAATACTTTGATGCACAAATCTATATTCCCCCTATTTCGAAAGAAATAATAAGAAATTTTATCTTCTTGGTCATGTTATCTTGATTTAACTTATTTTCATCAATTGCACATTGAGTTTTATGTTTGACATGTAATTACTTTCATTCCATAAGGATAGTTAGATTATTGATTCTTATTGAGTGATGAGAGTGGTTTTATTTATCATTTTCAACTCATATCCATGGTCTAGAGCTTAATGAAGGATTTCATGTATCAAAAGTCATCATATGGATAGAATTACTACATTTGTGAGCCAAGAGTGTTCAAAGATGTTTGTGGAATGTTGTGGATGCATTTTGTGCAAAAGAGATGGATGTTATAGAGGTGATTTGTTTATTTTCATATTCGTTATGGTTTCTATTTGGATGTAGATACTATTGCCCTTAGTGGTTGTTTACTTTGACACATTGACTATTACCATCGAATATGATTAGTTTAGTTTAGGAGGGTGTTTAGAAGGCTTGAAAAAAAAATGGTTGAGTAAATAGGTTGATACGGTTAGCAAAAACTATCCATGCGATAACTATTATTGTATAACATTTTTATATAACTTGTTCCTTTTCATATATTCTATTAAGCTTTCGCAAATACTTCGATGCACAAATCTATATTCCCCCAATTTCAATTGAAATAATAAGAATCTTATCTTCTTGCTCGTGCAACCTTGATTTGACTTATTTTCATAATCGCAATTGAGTTTTATGTTTGACATGTAATTACTTTCATTCCATAACGATAGTTGGATTCTTGATTCTTATTAAGTGATGAGAATGGTTTTATTTTCATTTTCAAAACATATCCATGGTCTATGAGCTTAATGAGGATTTCATATATCAAAATCATCATATGGATAAAATTTACTAGATTTGTGCCAGAGTGTTCAAGATGTTTGTGGAGTGTTGTGGATGCATTATGTGCATAAGAGGATGGATTTTAGAGGTGATTGTGTTATTATCATATTTGGTTATGGTTTTATTTCGATGTAGATACTATTTGCCCTTAGTGGTTGTTTAGTTTGATTACATTGACCATTACCATCGAATATGATTGGTTTAGTCAGGGGGTATTTAGAAGGCTTGAAAATCAAAATGGTTAAGTAAAAAAGTTGATACGGTTAGTAAAACTATCCATACGATAACTATTATTGTATAACATTTTTTATATACTTGTTCCTTTTACATATATTCTATTAAGCTTTCACAAATACTTTGATGCACAAATCTATATTCCCCCAATTACAATTGAAATAATATGAAATCTTATCTTCTTGGTCGTGCTACCTTGATTTGACTTATTTTCATTAATTGCACATTGAGTTTATGTTTGACATGTAATTATTTTCATTCCATAATGATAGTTTGATTCTTGATTCTTATTAGTGATGAGAATGGTTTTATTTATCATTTTCAATCATATCCATGGTCTAGAGCTTAATGAAGGATTCATGTATCAAAAGTCATCATATGGATAAATTTACTAGATTTGTGATCCAAGAGTGTTCACATATGTTTGTGGAGTGTTGTGGACGCATTATGTGCATAAGAGGATGTTTTAGAGGTGATTTGTTTATTTTCATATTCGGTTATGGTTTGTATTTGGATGTAGATACTATTTGCCTTTAGTGGTTGTTTAGTTTGATTACATTGGCCATTACCATCGAATATGATTAGTTTAGTTTAGGAGGGTGTTTAGAAGGCTTGAAAATCAATATGGTTGAGTAAATAAGGTTGATACGGTTAGCAAAAACTATCCATGCGATAACTATTATTGTATAACATTTTTATATAACTTGTTCCTTTTTCATATATTCTATTAAGCTTTCACAAATACTTTGATGCACAAATCTACATTCCCCCAATTTCAATTGAAATAATAATAATCTTATCTTCTTGCTCGTGCAACCTTGATTTGAGTTATTTTCATTAATCGCACATTGAGTTTTTATGTTTGACATGTAATTACTTTCATTCCATAACGATAGTTTGATTCTTGATTCTTATTGAGTGATGAGAGTGGTTTTATTTATCATTTTCAACTCATATCCATGGTCTAGAGCTTAATGAAGGATTTCATGTATCAAAAGTCATCATATGGATAAACTTTACTAGATTTGTGATCCATGAGTGTTCAAATATGTTTGTGGAGTGTTGTGGACGCATTATGTTCATAAGAGGATGGATTTTAGAGGTGATTTGTTTTTTCATATTCGGTTATCGTTCTATTTGATATAGATACTATTTGCCCTTAGTGTTGTTTAGTTTGATTACATTGACCATTACCATCGAATATTTAGTCTAGTTTAGGAGGGTGTTTAGAAGGCTTGAAAATCAAAATGGTTGAGTAAATAAGGTTGATACGGTTAGCAAAAACTATCCATGCGATAACTATTATTGTATAACATTTTTATATAACTTGTTCCTATTTCATACATTCTATTAAGCTTTCACAAATATTTTGATGCACAAATCTATATTCCCCCAATTACAATTGAAATAATAAGAAATCTTATCTTCTTGCTCTTGCAACCTTGATTTGACTTATTTTCATTAATCGCACATTGAGTTTTATGTTTGACATGTAATTACTTTTATTTCATAACGATAGTTTGATTCTTCATTCTTCTTGAGTGATGAGAGTGGTTTTATTTATCATTTTCAACTCATATCCATGCTCTAGAGCTTAATGAAGGATTTCATGTATCAAAAGTCATCATATGGATAAATTTACTAGATTTGTGATCCAAGAGTGTTCAAATATGTTTGTGGAGTGTTGTGGACGCATTTGTGCATAAGAGGATGGATTTTAGAGGTGATTTGTTTATTTTCATATTCGGTTATGGTTCTATTGGATGTAGATACTATTTGCCCTTAGTGGTTGTTTAGTTCGATTACATTGACATTACCATCGAATATGTTTGTCTAGTTTAGGAGGGTGTTTAGAAGGCTTTTGAAAATCAAAATGGTTGAGTAAATAAGGTTGATACGGTTAGCGAACTATCCATGCGATAACTATTATTGTATAACATTTTATATAACTGTTCCTTTTTCATATATTCTATTAAGCTTTCACAAATACTTTGATGCACAAATCTATTCCCCCAATTTCAATTGAAATAATAATAAATCTTATCTTCTTGCTCGTGCAACCTTGATTTGATTATTTTCATAATCGCACATTGAGTTTTATGTTTGACATGTAATTACTTTCATTCCATAACGATAGTTTGATTCTTGATTCTTATTGAGTGATGAGAGTGGTTTTATTTATCATTTTCAACTCATATCCATGCTCTAGAGCTTAATGAAGGATTTCATGTATCAAAAGTCATCATATGGATAAAATTTACTAGATTTGTGATCCAAGAGTGTTCAAATATGTTTGTGGAGTGTTGTGGACGCATTATGTGCATAAGAGGATGGATTTTAGAGGTGATTTGTTTATTTTCATATTCGGTTATGGTTTCTATTTGGATGTAGATACTATTTGCCCTTAGTGGTTGTTTAGTTTGATTACATTGACCATTACCATCGAATATGTTTTGTCTAGTTTAGGAGGGTGTTTAGAAGGCTTTTAAAATCAAAATGGTTGAGTAAATAAGGTTGATACGGTTAGCGAAAACTATCCATGCGATAACTATTATTGTATAACATTTTTATATAACTTGTTCCTTTTTCATATATTCTATTAAGCTTTCACAAATACTTTGATGCACAAATATATATTCCCCCAATTTCAATTGAAATCTTATCTTCTTGGTCGTGCTACCTTGATTTGACTTATTTTCATTAATCGCACATTGACTTTATGTTTGACATGTAATTACTTTCATTCCATAACGATAGTTTGATTCTTGATTCTTATTGAGTGATGAGAGTGGTTTTATTTATCATTTTCAACTCATATCCATGGTCTAGAGCTTAATGAAGGATTTCATGTATCAAAAGTCAGCATATGGATAAACTTTACTAGATTTGTGATCCAAGAGTGTTCAAAGATGTTTGTGGAGTGTTGTGGATGCATTATGTGCATAAGAGGATGGATTTTAGAGGTGATTTGTTTTATCATATTTGGTTATGGTTCTATTTCGATGTAGATACTATTGCCCTTAGTGGTTGTTTAGTTTGATTACATTGACCATTACCATCGAATATGATTCGTTTAGTTCAGGAGGGTATTTAGAAGGCTTGAAAATCAAAATGGTTAAGTAAAAAAGGTTGATACGGTTAGTAAAAACTATCCATACGATAACTATTATTGTATAACATTTTTGAATAACTTGTTCCTTTTCAATATATTTTTTTAAGCTTTCACCAATACTTTGATGCACAAATCTATATTCCCCCTATTTCGAAAGAAATAATAAGAAATTTTATCTTCTTGGTCATGTTACCTTGATTTAACTTATTTTCATCAATTGCACATTGAGTTTTATGTTTGACATGTAATTACTTTCATTCCATAAGGATAGTTAGATTCATGATTCTTATTGAGTGATGAGAGTGGTTTTATTTATCATTTTCAACTCATATCCATGGTCTAGAGCTTAATGAAGGATTTCATGTATCAAAAGTCATCATATGGATAGAATTAACTACATTTGTGAGCCAAGAGTGTTCAAAGATGTTTGCGGAATGTTGTGGATGCATTTTGTGCAAAAGAGGATGGATGTTAGAGGTGATTTGTTTATTTTCATATTCGGTTATGGTTTCTATTTGGATGTAGATACTATTTGCCCTTAGTGGTTGTTTACTTTGACTACATTGACTATTACCATCGAATATGATTAGTTTAGTTTAGGAGGGTGTTTAGAAGGCTTGAAAATCAAAATGGTTGAGTAAATAAGGTTGATACGGTTAGCAAAAACTATCCATGCGATAACTATTATTGTATAACATTTTTATATAACTTGTTCCTTTTTCATATATTCTATTAAGCTTTCACAAATACTTCGATGCACAAATCTATATTCCCCCATTTCAATTGAAATAATAGAAATCTTATCTTCTTGTCGTGCACCTTGATTTGACTTATTTTCATTAATCGCAAATGAGTTTTATGTTTGACATGTAATTACTTTCATTCCATAACGATAGTTTGATTCTTGATTCTTATTAAGTGATGAGAGTGGTTTATTTATCATTTTCAAAACATATCCATGGTCTAGAGCTTAATGAAGGATTTCATGTATCAAAAGTCATCATATGGATAAAATTTACTAGATTTGTGATCCATGAGTGTTCAAAGATGTTTGTGGAGTGTTGTGGATGCATTATGTGCATAAGAGGATGGATTTTAGAGGTGATTTGTTTATTATCATATTTGGTTATGGTTTTATTTCGATGTAGATACTATTTGCCCTTAGTGGTTGTTTAGTTTGATTACATTGACCATTACCATCGAATATGATTAGTTTAGTTCAGGAGGGTATTTAGAAGGCTTGAAAATCAAAATGGTTAAGTAAAAAAGGTTGATACGGTTAGTAGAAACTATCCATACGATAACTATTATTGTATAACATTTTTATATAACTTGTTCCTTTTACATATATTCTATTAAGCTTTCACAAATACTTTGATGCACAAATCTATATTCCCCCAATTACAATTGAAATAATATGAAATCTTATCTTCTTGGTCGTGCTACCTTGATTTGACTTATTTTCATTAATTGCACATTGAGTTTTATGTTTGACATGTAATTATTTTCATTCCATAATGATAGTTTGATTCTTGATTCTTATTAAGTGATGAGAATGGTTTTATTTATCATTTTCAATTCATATCCATGGTCTAGAGCTTAATGAAGGATTTCATGTATCAAAAGTCATCATATGGATAAAATTACTAGATTTGTGATCAAGAGTGTTCACAAGATGTTTGTGGAGTGTTGTGGACGCATTTGTGCATAAGAGGATGGATTTTAGAGGTGATTTGTTTATTTCATATTCGGTTATGGTTTGTATTTGGATGTAGATACTATTTGCCTTTAGTGGTTGTTTAGTTTGATTACATTGGCCATTACCATCGAATATGATTAGTTTAGTTTAGGAGGGTGTTTAGAAGGCTTGAAAATCAATATGGTTGAGTAAATAAGGTTGATACGGTTAGCAAAAACTATCCATGCGATAACTATTATTGTATAACATTTTTATATAACTTGTTCCTTTTTCATATATTCTATTAAGCTTTCACAAATACTTTGATGCACAAATCTATTCCCCCAATTTCAATTGAAATAATAAGATATCTTATCTTCTTGCTCGTGCACCTTGATTTGAGTATTTTCATTAATCGCACATTGAGTTTTATGTTTGACATGTAATTACTTTCATTCCATAACGATAGTTTGATTCTTGATTCTTATTGAGTGATGAGAGTGGTTTTATTTATCATTTTAAATCATATCCATGGTCTAGAGCTTAATGAAGGATTTCATGTATCAAAAGTCATCATATGGATAAACTTTACTAGATTTGTGATCCATGAGTGTTCAAATATGTTTGTGGAGTGTTGTGGACGCATTATGTTCATAAGAGGATGGATTTTAGAGGTGATTTGTTTTTTTCATATTCGGTTATGGTTTCTATTTGGATGTAGATACTATTTGCCCTTAGTGGTTGTTAGTTTGATTACATTGACCATTACCATCGAATATGTTTAGTCTAGTTTAGGAGGGTGTTTAGAAGCTTGAAAATCAAAATGGTTGAGTAAATAGGTTGATACGGTTAGCAAAAACTATCCATGCGATAAATTATTGTATAACATTTTTATATAACTTGTTCCTTTTTCATACATTCTATTAAGCTTTCACAAATACTTTGATGCACAAATCTATTCCCCCAATTACAATTGAAATAATAAGAAACTTATCTTCTTGTCTTGCAACCTTGATTTGACTTTTATTTCATAATCGCACATTGAGTTTTATGTTTGACATGTAATTACTTTTATTTCATAACGATAGTTGATTCTTGATTCTTATTGAGTGATGAGTGGTTTTATTATCATTTTCACTCATATCCATGTCTAGAGCTTAATGAAGGATTTCATGTATCAAAAGTCATCATATGGATAAATTTACTAGATTGTGATCCAAGAGTGTTCAAATATGTTTGTGGAGTGTTGTGGACGCATTATGTGCATAAGAGGATGGATTTTAGAGGTGATTTGTTTATTTTCATATTCGGTTATGTTTTCTATTTGGATGTAGATACTATTTGCCCTTAGTGGTTGTTTAGTTGATTACATTGACCATTACCATCGAATATGTTTTGTTTAGTTTAGGAGGGTTTAGAAGGCTTTTAAAATCAAAATGGTGAGTAAAAAAGGTTGATACGGTTAGCGAAAACTATCCATGCGATAACTATTATTGTATAACATTTTTATATAACTTGTTCTTTTTTCATATATTATATTAAGCTTTCACAAATACTTTGATGCACAAATATATATTCCCCCAATTTCAATTGAAATCTTATCTTCTTGGTCGTGCTACCTTGATTTGACTTATTTCATTAATCGCACATTGACTTTTTTGACATGTAATTACTTTCATTCCATAACGATAGTTTGATTCTTGATTCTTATTGAGTGATGAGAGTGGTTTTATTATCATTTTCAACTCATATCCATGGTCTAGAGCTTAATGAAGGATTTCATGTATCAAAAGTCAGCATATGGATAAACTTACTAGATTTGTGATCCAAGAGTGTTCAAAGATGTTTGTGGAGTGTTGTGGATGCATTATGTGCATAAGAGGATGGATTTAGAGGTGATTGTTTATTATCATATTTGGTTATGGTTTCTATTTCGATGTAGATACTATTGCCCTTAGTGGTTGTTTAGTTTGATTACATTGACCATTACCATCGAATATGATTCTTTTAGTTCAGGAGGGTGTTTAGAAGGCTGAAAATCAAAATGGTTAGTAAAAAAGGTTGATACGGTTAGTAAAAACTATCCATACGATAACTATTATTGTATAACATTTTTGAATAACTTGTTCCTTTTCAATATATTTTTTTAAGCTTTCACCAATACTTTGATGCACAAATCTATATTCCCCTATTCGAAAGAAATAATAAGAAATTTTATCTTCTTGGTCGTGTTACCTTGATTTAACTTATTTTCATCAATTGCACATTGAGTTTTATGTTTGACATGTAATCACTTTCATTCCATAACGATAGTTAGATCTTGATTCTTATTGAGTGAGAGAGTGGTTTTATTTATCATTTTCAACTCATATCCATGGTCTAGAGCTTAATGAAGGATTTCATGTATCAAAAGTCATCATATGGATAGAATTAACTACTTTGTGAGCCAAGAGTGTTCAAAGATGTTTGCGGAATGTTGTGGATGCATTTGTGCAAAAGAGGATGGATGTTAGAGGTGATTTGTTTATTCATATTCGGTTATGGTTCTATTTGGATGTAGATACTATTTGCCCTTAGTGGTTGTTTAGTTTGATTACATTGACCATTACCATCGAATATGATTAGTTTAGTTTAGGAGGGTGTTTAGAAGGCTTGAAAATCAAAATGGTTGAGTAAATAAGGTTGATACGGTTAGCAAAAACTATCCATGCGATAACTATTATTGTATAACATTTTTATATAACTTGTTCCTTTTTCATATATTCTATTAAGCTTTCACAAATACTTCGATGCACAAATCTATATTCCCCCAATTTCAATTGAAATAATAAGAAATCTATCTTCTTGTCGTGTACCTTGATTTGACTTATTTTCATTAATCGCAAATTGAGTTTTATGTTTGACATGTAATTACTTTCATTCCATAACGATAGTTTGATTCTTGATTCTTATTAAGTGATGAGAATGGTTTTATTTATCATTTTCAAAACATATCCATGGTCTAGAGCTTAATGAAGGATTTCATGTTAAAAGTCATCATATGGATAAAATTACTAGATTTGTGATCCAGAGTGTTCAAAGATGTTTGTGGAGTGCTGTGGATGCATTATGTGCATAAGAGGATGGATTTTAGAGGTGATTTGTTTATTTCATATTTGGTTATGGTTTTATTTGGATGTAGATACTATTTGCCCTTAGTGGTTGTTTAGTTTGATTACATTGACCATTACCATCGAATATGATTAGTTTAGTTCAGGAGGGTGTTTAGAAGGCTTGAAAATCAAAATGTTAAGTAAAAAAGGTTGATACGGTTAGTATAAACATCCATGCGATAACTATTATTGTATAACATTTTTATATAACTTGTTCCTTTTCATATATTCTATTAAGCTTTCACAAATACTTTGATGCACAAATCTATATTCCCCCAATTCGATTGAAATAATAAGAAATCTTATCTTCTTGGTCGTGCTACCTTGATTTGACTTATTTTCATTAATCGCACATTGAGTTTTATGTTTGACATGTAATTATTTTCATTCCATAATGATAGTTTGATTCTTGATTCTTATTAGTGATGAGAGTGGTTTTATTTATCATTTTCAACTCATATCCATGGTCTAGAGCTTAATGAAGGATTTCATGTATCAAAAGTCATCATATGGATAAAATTACTAGATTTGTGATCCAAGAGTGTTAAAGATGTTTGTGGAGTGTTGTGGACGCATTTTGTGCATAAGAGGATGGATTTTAGAGGTGATGTTTATTTTCATATTCGGTTATGGTTTGTATTTGGATGTAGATACTATTTGCCCTTAGTGGTTGTTTAGTTTGATTACATTGGCCATTACCATCGAATATGATTAGTTTAGTTTAGGAGGGTGTTTAGAAGGCTTGAAAATCAATGGTTGAGTAAATAAGGTTGATACGGTTAGCAAAAACTATCCATGCGATAACTATTATTGTATAACATTTTATATAACTGTTCCTTTTTCATATTCTATTAGCTTTCACAAATACTTTGATGCACAAATCTATATCCCCCAATTACAATTGAAATAATAAGAAATCTTATCTTCTTGCTCTGCGACCTTGATTTGACTTATTTTCATTAATCGCACATTGAGTTTTATGTTTGACATGTAATTACTTTCATTTCATAACGATAGTTTGATTCTTCATTCTTATTGAGTGATGAGAGTGGTTTTATTTATCATTTTCAACTCATATCCATGTCTAGAGCTTAATGAAGGATTTCATGTATCAAAAGTCATCATATGGATAAAATTTACTAGATTTGTGATCCAAGAGTGTTACAAAGATGTTTTGGAGTGTTGTGGACGCATTATGTGCATAAGAGGATGGATTTTAGAGGTGATTTGTTTATTTTCATATTCGGTTATGGTTTCTATTTGGATGTAGATACTATTGCCCTTAGTGGTTTTAGTTTGATTACATTGACCATTACCATCGAATATGTTTTGTTAGTTTAGGAGGGTGTTTAGAAGGCTTTTGAAAATCAAAATGGTTGAGTAAATAAGGTTGATACGGTTAGCGAAAACTATCCATGCGATAACTATTATTGTATAACATTTTATATAACTTGTTCCTTTTTCATATATTCTATTAAGCTTTCACAAATACTTTGATGCACAATCTATATTCCCCCAATTTCAATTGAAATAATAAGAAATTATCTTCTTGGTCGTGCTACTTGATTTGACTTTTTTCATTAATCGCACATTGACTTTATGTTTGACATGTAATTACTTTCATTCCATAACGATAGTTTGATTCTTGATTCTTATTGAGTGATGAGAGTGGTTTATTTATCATTTTCAACTCATATCCATGGTCTAGAGCTTAATGAAGGATTTCATGTATCAAAAGTCAGCATATGGATAAAATTTACTAGATTTGTGATCCATGAGTGTTCAAAGATGTTTGTGGAGTGTTGTGGATGCATTATGTGCATAAGAGGATGGATTTTAGAGGTGATTTGTTTATTATCATATTTGGTTATGGTTTCTATTTCGATGTAGATACTATTTGCCCTTAGTGGTTGTTTAGTTTGATTACATTGACCATTACCATCAAATATGATTAGTTTAGTTTAGGAGGGTGTTTAGAAGGCTTGAAAATCAAAATGGTTGAGTAAAAAAGGTTGATACGGTTAGTAAAAACTATCCATACGATAACTATATGTTATAACATTTTTATATAACTTGTTCCTTTTCATATATTCTATTAAGCTTTCACAAATACTTTGATGCACAAATCTATATTCCCCCAATTTCAATTGAAATAATAAGAAATCTATCTTCTTGGTCGTGTTACCTTGATTTGACTTATTTTCATCAATCGCACATTGAGTTTTATGTTTGACATGTAATTACTTTCATTCCATAACGATAGTTTGATTCTTGATTCTTATTGAGTGATGAGAGTGGTTTTTTATCATTTTCAACTCATATCCATGGTCTAGAGCTTAATGAAGGATTCATGTATCAAAAGTCATCATATGGATAAACTTTACTAGATTGTGAGCCATGAGTGTTCAAGATGTTTGTGGAGTGTTAAGGATGAATTTTGTGCATAGAGGACGGATTTTAGAGGTGATTTGTTTATTTTCATATTCGGTTATGGTTTCTATTTGGATGTTGATACTATTTGCCCTTAGTGGTTGTTTAGTTTGATGGCATTGGCCATTACCATCGAATATGATTAGTTTAGTTCAGGAGGGTGTTTAGAAGCCTTGAAAATCAAAATGGTTAAGTAAAAAAGGTTGATACGGTTAGCAAAAACTATCAATGCGATAACTATTATTGTATAACATTTTTAAATAACTTGTTCCTTTTTCATATATTCTATTAAGCTTTCACAAATACTTTGATGCACAAATCTATATTCCCCCAATTTCAATTGAAATAATAAGACATCTTATCTTCTTGGTCGTGCTACCTTGATTTGACTTATTTTCATTAATTGCACATTGAGTTTTATGTTTGACATGTAATTACTTTCATTCCATAACGATAGTTTGATTCTTGATTCTTATTAAGTGGAGAGTGGTTTTATTTATCATTTTCAACTATCCATGGTCTAGAGCTTAATAAAGGATTTCATGCATCAAAAGTCATCATATGGATAAAATTTACTAGATTTGTGATCCAGAGTGTTCAAAGATGTTTGTGGAGTGTTGTGGATGCATTATGTGCATAAGAGGATGGATTTTAGAGGTGATTTGTTTACTATCATATTTGGTTATGGTTTCTATTTCGATGTAGATACTATTTGCCCTTAGTGGTTGTTTAGTTTGATTACAGTGACCATTAGCATCGATATGTTTAGTCTAGTTTAGGAGGGTGTGTAGAAGGATTGAAAATGAAAATGGTTGAGTAAATAAGGTTGATACGGATAGCAAAAACTATCCATGCGATAACTATTATTGTATAACATTTTTATATAACTTGTTCCTTTTTCATATATTCTATTAAGCTTTCACAAATACTTTGATGCACAAATCTATATTCCACCCATTTCAATGAAATAATAAAAAATCTTATCTTCTTGGTCGTGCTACCTTGATTTGACTTATTTTCATTAATCGCACATTGAGTTTTATGTTTGACATGTAATTATTTTCATTCCATAACGATAGTTTGATTCTTGATTCTTATTAAGTGATGAGAATGGTTTTATTTATCATTTTCAATTCATATCCATGGTCTAGAGCTTAATGAAAGATTTCATGTATCAAAAGTCATCATATGGATAAAATTTACTAGATTTGTGATCCAAGAGTGTTCACATATGTTTGTGGAGTGTTGTGGACGCATTATGTGCATAAGAGGATGGATTTTAGAGGTGATTTGTTTATTTTCATATTCGGTTATGGTTTGTATTTGGATGTAGATACTATTTGCCTTTAGTGGTTGTTTAGTTTGATTACATTGGCCATTACCATCGAATATGATTAGTTTAGTTTAGGAGGGTGTTTAGAAGGCTTGAAAATCAATATGGTTGAGTAAATAAGGTTGATACGGTTAGCAAAAACTATCCATGCGATAACTATTATTGTATAACATTTTTATACAACTGTTCCTTTTTTATATTCTATTAAGCTTTCACAAATACTTTGATGCACAAATCTATATTCCCCCAATTTCAATTGAAATAATAAGAAATTATCTTCTTGGTCGTGCTACTTGATTTGACTTATTTCATCAATCGCACATTGAGTTTTATGTTTGACAAGTAAGTACTTTCATTCCATACGATAGTTTGATTCTTGATTCTTATTGAGTGATAACAGTGGTTTTATTTATCATTTTCAACTCATATCCTGGTCTAGAGCTTAATGAAGGATTTCATGTATCAAAAGTCATCATATGGATAGAATTTACTAGATTTGGGGCCAAGAGTATTCAAAGATGTTTGGGAGTGTTGGATGCATTTTGTGCATAAGAGGTGGATTTTAGAGGTGATTTGTTATTTTCATATTCGGTTATGGTTTCTATTGGATGTAGATACTATTTGCCCTTAGTGGTTGTTTATTTTGATTGCATGACCATTACCATCGAATATGATTAGTTTAGTTCAGGAAGGTGTTTAGAAGGCTTGAAAATCAAAATGGTTGAGTAAAAAAGGTTGATACTGTTAGCTAAAACTATCCATGCGATAACTATTATTGTATAACATTTTTGAAAAACTTGTTCCTTTTTCATATATTATATATAGCTTTCACAAATACTTTTATGCACAAATCTATATTCCCCCTATTTCGATAGAAATAATAAGAAATTTTATCTTCTTGGTCGTGCTACCTTGATTTGTCTTATTTTCATTGAACGCACATGGAGTTTTATGTTTGACATGTAATTACTTTCATTCCATAACGATAGTTTGATTCTAGATTGTTATTGAGTGATGAGAGTGGTTTTATTGGTCATTTTCAACTCGTATCCATGGTCTACAGCTAATAAAGAATTTCATGGTCTATAGTCATTATATGGATAGAATTTAGTAGATTTGTTAGCCAAGAGTGTTCAATATGTTTGTGGAGTGTTGTCAATGCATTTTATGCATATGAAGTTGGATTTCAGAGGGATTGTTTATTTTCATATTCGGTTATGGTTTCTATTTGGATGTAGATACTATTTGCGCTTAGTGGTTGTTTAGTTTGATTATATTGACCATTACCATCGAATATGATTAGTTTAGTTCAGGAGGGTGTTTAGAAGGCTTGAAAATCGAAATGGAAGAGTAAAAATGGTTGATACGGTTAGAAAAATCTATCCATGCGATAATATTATTGTATAAAATTTTTGTATAAATTGTTGCTTTTTCATGTATTCTATTAAGGTTTCACAAATTCTTTGATGCACAAATCTATAATCGCCCAATTCGATTGAAAATAAGAAAAAACTTATCTTCTAGGTTGTGATAGTTTGATTATGATTGTTATTGAGTGATGAGAGTGGTTTTATTGATCATTTTCAACTTGTATCCATGGTCTAGAGCTTAATGAAGGATTTCATGGATCAAGAGTCTTCATATGGAAAGAGTTTAGTAGATTCGTGAGCCAAGAGTGTTCAAAGAGGTTTTTGGAGTGTTGTGAATGGACTTTGTCCATAAGAGGATGGATTTCAGAGGTGATTTGTTTATTTTCATTCGGTTATGGTTTCTATTTGGATGTAGATACTTTTGCACTTTGTGGTTGTTTAGTTTGATTACTTGACCATTACCATCGAATATGATTAGTTTAGTTCAGGAGGGTGTTTAGAAGGCTTGAAAATCGAAATGGTAGAGTTAAAATGGTTGTCACGGTTAGCAAAAATATCCATGCGATAACTATTATTGTATAACATTTTTGTATATGTTCCTTTTTCATGTATTCTATTAAGCTTTCAACAAATACTCTGATGCACAAAAATCTATATTCCCCAATTCAATTGAAATAATTGGAAATCTTATCCTCTTGGTCGTGTTACCTTGATTTGACTTATTTTCCTCAATCGCACCTTGAGTTTTATGTTTGACGTGTACTTTCATTCCATAACGATAGTTTGATTCTTGCTTCTTATTGAGTGATGAGAGTGGTTTTATTGATCATTTTCTACTCATATCCATGGTCTAGGGCTTAATGAAGGATTTCTTGTATCAAAACTCATCATATGGATAGAATTTACTAGATTTGTGAGCCAAGAGTGTTCAAAGATGTTTGTGGAGTGTTGTGGATGCATTTTGTGTATAGGAGGATGGATTTTAGATGTGATTTGTTTTTTCATATTCGGTTATGGTTTCTATTTGGATGTAGATACTATTTGCCCTTAGCGGTTGTTTAGTTTGATTACATTGACCATTACCATCGAATGTGATAGTTTAGTTCTGGAGGGTGTTTACAAGGCTTGAAAATCAATATGGTGAGTAAAAAAGGTTCGATACGGTTAGCAAAAACTATCCCCATGCGATAACTATTATTGTATAAATTTTGTATAACTTGTTCCCTTTTCATATATTCTATTAAGCATTCACAATACTTTGATGCAAAAAATCTATATTCCCCCTATTTCGATAGAAAAATAAGAAATTTTATCTTCTTGGTCGTGTTACCTTGATTTGACTTATTTTCATCAATCGCACATTGAGTTTTATGTTTGACATGTAATTACTTTCATTCCATAACGATAGTTTGATTCTTGATTCTTATTGAGTGATGAGAGTGGTTTTATTGTTCATTTTCAACTCATATCCATGGTCTAGAGCTTAATGAAGGATTTCATGTATCAAAAGTCATCATATGGATAGAATTTACTAGATTTGTGAGCCAAGAGTGTTCAAAGATGTTTGTGGAGTGTTATGGATGAATTTTGTGCATAAGAGGATGGATTTTAGAGGTGATTTGTTTATTTTCATATTCGGTTATGGTTTCTATTTGGATGTAGATACTATTTGCCCTTAGTGGTTGTTTAGTTTGATTGCATTGACCATTACCATTGAATATGATTAGTTTAGTTCAGGAGGGTGTTTAGAAGGGTTGAAAATCAAAATGGTTGAGTAAATAAGGTTGATACGGATAGCAAAAACTATCCATGCGATAACTATTATTGTATAACATTTTTAAATAACTTGTTCCTTTTTCATATATTTATTAAGCTTTCACAAATACTTTGATGCAAAAATCTATATTCCCCTAATTTCAATTGAAAATATAGAAATCTTATCTTCTTGGCGTGCTACCTTGATTTGACTTATTTTCATTAATCGCACATTGAGTTTTATGTTTGACATGTAATACTTTCATTCCATAACGATAGTTGATTCTTGATTCTTATTGAGTGATGAGAATGGTTTTATTATTCATTTCAACTCATATCCATGGTCTAGAGCTTAATGAAGGATTTCATGTATCAAAAGTCATCATATGGATAGAATTACTAGATTTGTGAGCCAAGAGTGTTCAAAGATTTGTGGAGTGTTATGGATGAATTTTGTGCATCAGAGGATGGATTTTAGAGGTGATTTGTTTATTTTCATATTCGGTTATGGTTTCTATTTGGATGTTATACTATTTGCCCTTAGTGGTTGTTTAGTTTGATGGCATTGGCCATTACCATCGAATATGATTAGTTTAGTTCAAGAGGGTGTTTAGAAGCCGAAAATCAAAATGGTTAAGTAAAAAAGGTTGATACGGTTAGCAAAAACTATCAATGCGATAACTATTATTGTATAAATTTAAAATAACTTGTTCCTTTTTCATATATTCTATTAAGCTTTCACAAATACTTTGATGCACAAATCTATATTCCCCCAATTTCAATGAAATAATAAGAAATCTTATCTTCTTGGTCGTGCTACCTTGATTTGACTTATTTTCATTAATTGCACATTGAGTTTTATGTTTGACATGTAATTACTTTCATTCCATAATGATAGTTTGATTCTTGATTCTTATAAGTGATGAGAGTGGTTTTATTTATCATTTTCAACTCATATCCATGGTCTAGAGCTTAATGAAGGATTTCATGTATCAAAAGTCATCATATGGATAAATTTACTATTTGTGATCCAAGAGTGTTCAAAGATGTTTATGGAGTGTTGTGGATGCATTATGTGCATAAGAGGATGGATTTTAGAGGTGATTTGTTTATTATCATATTGGTTATGGTTTCTATTTCGATGTAGATACTCTTTGCCCTTAGTGGTTGTTTAGTTTGATTACATTGACCATTACCATCAAATATGATTAGTTTAGTTTAGGAGGGTGTTTAGAAGGCTTGAAAATAATGGTTGAGTAAATAAGGTTGATACGGTTAGCAAAAACTATCCATGCGATAACTATTATTGTATAAAAGTTTATATAACTTGTTCCTTTTTCGTATATTCTATTAAGCTTTCACAAATACTTTGATGCACGAATCTGTATTCCCCCATTTCAATTGAAATAATAAGAAATCTTATCTTCTTGGTGTGCTAACTTGATTTGACTTATTTTCAATAATCGCACATTGAATTTTATGTTTGACATGTAATTACTTTCATTCCATAACGATAGTTTGATTCTTATTCTTATTAGTGATGAGAGTGGTTTTATTTATCATTTTCAACTCATATCCATGGTCTAGAGCTTAATGAAGGATTTCATGTATCAAAAGTCATCATATGGACGAATTTACTAGATTTGTTTGCCAAGAGTGTTCAAAGGTTTGGGAGTGTTGTGGACGCATTATGTGTAAGAGGATCATTTTAGAGGTGATTTGTTTATTTTCATATTCGGTTATGGTTTCTATTTGGATGTAGATACTATTTGCCCTTAGTGGTTGTTTAGTTTGATTGCATTGACCATTACCATCGATATGATTAGTTTAGTTGAGGAGGGTGTTTAGAAGGCTTGAAAATCAAAATGGTTGAGTAAATAAGGTTGATACGGTTAGTCAAAAACTATCCATACGATAACTATTATTGTATAACATTTGAATAACTTGTTCCTTTTCAATATATTTTTTAAGCTTTAAGCTTCACAAATACTTTGATGCACATATCTATATTCCCCCTATTTCGATAGAAATAATAAGAATTTTATCTTCTTGGTCGTGTTACCTTGATTTGACTTATTTTCATCAATTACACATTGAGTTTTATGTTTGACATGTAATTACTTTCATTCCATAAGGATAGTTTGATTCTTGATTCTTATTGAGTGATGAGAGTGGTTTTATTTATCATTTTCAACTCATATCCATGGTCTAGAGCTTAATGAAGGATTTCATGTATCAAAAGTCATCATATGGATAGAATTTACTAGATTTGTGAGCCAAGAGTGTTCAAAGATGTTTGTGGAGTGTTGTGGATGCATTTTGTGTAGAAGAGGATGGTTTAGAGGTGATTTGTTTATTTTCATATTCGTTATGGTTCTATTTGGATGTAGATACTATTGCCCTAGTGGTTGCTTAGTTTGACTACATTGACCATTACCATCGAATATGATTAGTTTAGTTTAGGAGGGTGTTTAGAAGGCTTGAAAATCAAATGGTGAGTAAAATAGGTTGATACGGTTAGCAAAAACTATCCATGCGATAACTATTATTGTATAACATTTTTATATAACTTGTTCCTTTTTCATATATTCTATTAAGCTTTCACAATACTTGATGCACAAATCTGTATTCCCCCAATTTCAATTGAAATAATAAGAAATCTTATCTCTTGGTCGTGCTACCTTGATTTGACTTATTTTCATTAATCGCACATTGAGTTTTATGTTTGACATGTAATTACTTTCATTCCATAACGATAGTTTTATCTCTGATTCTTATTAAGTGATGAGAGTGGTTGTATTTATCATTTTCAAATCATATCCGTGGGTCTAGAGCTTATGAAGGATTTCATGTATCAAAAGTCATCATATGGACAGAATTTACTAGATTTGTTTGCCAAGAGTGTGCAAAGATGTTTGTGAGTGTTGTGGACGCATTATGTGCATAAGAGGATGCATTTTAGAGGTGATTTGTTTATTTTCATATTCGGTTATGGTTCTATTGGATGTAGATACTATTTGCCCTTAGTGGTTGTTTAGTTTGATTGCATGACCATACCATCGAATATGATAGTTTAGTTGAGGAGGGTGTTTAGAGGCTTGAAAATCAAATGGTGAGTAAAAGGTTGATACGGTTAGTAAAAACTATCCATACGATAACTATTATTGTATAACATTTTTGAACTAACTGTTCCTTTTCAATATATTTTTTAAGCTTTCACAAATACTTTGATGCACATATCTATATACCCCCTATTATAGAGAAATAATAGAAATTTTATCTTCTTGGTCGTGTTACCTTGATTTGATTGATATAATAAGAAATCTTATCTTCTGGGTTGTGATAGTTTGATTCTTGATTGTTATTGAGTGATGAGAGTGGTTTTATGATCATTTTCAACTTGTATCCATGGTCTAGAGCTTAATGAAGGATTTCATGGATCAAGAGTCATTCATATGGATAGAGTTTAGTAGATTCGTGAGCAAGAGTGTTCAAAGAGGTTTTTGGAGTGTGTGAATGGATTTTGTGCATAAGAGGATGGATTTCAGAGGTGATTGTTTATTTCATATTCGGTTATGGCTCTATTTGGATGTAGATACTTTTTGCACTTTGTGGTTGTTTAGTTTGATTACATTGACCATTACCATCGAATATGATTAGTTTAGTTCAGGAGGGTGTTAGAGAGGGCTTGAAAATCGAAATGGTAGAGTAAAAATGGTTGACACGGTTAGCACAAAACTATCCATGCGATAACTATTATTGTAAACATTTTTGTAAAACTGTTCCTTTTTCATGTATTTATTAAGCTTTAACAAATACTCTGATGCAAAAATCTATATTCCCCCAATTTCAATTGAAATAATAGAAATCTTATCTCTTGGTCGTGTTACCTTGATTTGACTTATTTTCTCAATCGCACATTAGTTTTATGTTTGACGTGTATTACTTTCACTCCATAACGATAGTTTGATTCTTGCTTCTTATTGAGTGATGAGAGTGGTTTTATTGATCTTTTCTACTCATATCCATGGTCTAGGCTTAATGAAGGATTTCTTGTATCAAAAGTCATCATATGGATAGAATTTACTAGATTGTGAGCCAAGAGGTGTTCAAAGAGTTTGTGGAGTGTTGTGGATGCATTTGTGCATAGGAGGATGGATTTTAGAGGTGATTTGTTTATTTTATATTCGGTTATGGTTTCTATTGGATGTAGATATATTTGCCTTAGCGTTTGTTTAGTTTGATTACATGACCATTACCATCGAATGTGATTAGTTTAGTTCTGGAGGGTGTTTACAAGGCTTGAAAATCAATATGGTTGAGTTAAAAAGGTTGATACGGTTAGCAAAAACTATCCATGCGATAACTATTATTGTATAAAATTTGTATAACTTGTTCCCTTTTCATATATTCTATTAAGCATTCACAAATACTTTGATGCACAAATCTATATTCCCCCATTTCGATTGAGAAAAAATAGATTTTTATCTTCTTGGTCGTGTTACCTTGATTTGACTTATTTTCATCAATCGCACATTGAGTTTTATGTTTGACATGTAATACTTTCGTTCCATAACGATAGTTTGATTCTTGATTCTTATTGAGTGATAAGAGTGGTTTTATTGTTCATTTCAACTCATATCCATGGTCTAGAGCTTAATGAAGGATTTCATGTATCAAAAGTCATCATATGGATAGAATTTACTAGATTTGTGAGCCAAGAGTGTTCAAAGATGTTTGTGGAGTGTTGTGGATGAATTTGTGCATAAGAGGATGGATTTTAGAGGTGATTGTTTATTTTCATATTCGGTTGTGGTTTCTATTTGGATGTAGATACTATTTGCCCTTAGTGGTTGTTAGTTTGATTGCATTGACCATTACCATCGAATATGATTAGTTTAGTTCAGGAGGGTGTTGAGAAGGCTTGAAACTCAAAATGGTTGAGTAAATAAGGTTGATACGGATAGCAAAAACTATCCATGCGATAACTATTATGTATAACATTTTAAATAACTTGTTCCTTTTTCATATATCTATTAAGCTTTCACAATACTTTGATGCACAAAATATATCCCCCAATTTCAGTTGAAAAATAAGAAATCTTATCTCTTGTCGTGCTACCTTGATTGACTTATTTTCATTAATCGCACATGAGTTTTATGTTTGACATGTATTACTTTCATTCCATAACGATAGTTTGATTCTTTATTCTATTAAGTGATGAGAGTGGTTTTATTGTTCATTTTCACTCATATCCATGGTCTAGAGCTTAATGAAGGATTTCATGTATCAAAAGTCATCATATGGATACATTTACTAGATTTGTGAGCCAAGAGTGTTCAAAGATGTTGTGGAGTGTTATGGATGAAATTGTGCATAAGAGGATGGTTTAGAGGTGATTTGTTTATTTTCATATTCGGTTATGGTTTCTATTGGATGTAGATACTATTTGCCCTTAGTGGTTGTTTAGTTTGATTACATTGACCATTACCATCGAATATGATTAGTTTAGTTCAGGAGGGTGTTTAGAAGGCTTGAAAATCGAAATGGAAGAGTAAAAAAATGGTGATACGGTTAGCAAAATCTATCCATGCGATAATTATTATTGTATAAAATTTTTGTATAACTTGTTGCTTTTCATGTATTCTATTAAGGTTTCACAAATACTTTGATGCACAAATCTATAATCGCCAATTTGATTGATATAATAAGAAATATGATCTTCTGGTGTGCTAGTTTGATTACTTGATTGTTATTGAGTGATTATGAGGAGTGGTTTTATTGATCTTTTCAACTGTATCCATGGTTCTAGATCTTAATGAAGGATTTCATGGATCAAGAGTCATCATATGGATAGAGTTAGTAGATTCGTGAGCCAAGAGTGTTCAAGAGGTTTTTGGAGTGTTGTGAATGGATTTTGTGCATAAGAGGATGGATTCAGAGGTGATTTGTTTATTTTCATATTCGGTTATGGCTATATTTGGATGTAGATACTTTTTGCCCTTGTGGTTGTTTAGTTTGATTACATTGACCATTACATCGAATATGATTAGTTTAGTTCAGGAGGGTGTTTAGAGGGCTTGAAAACGAATGGTAGAGTAAAAATGGTTGATACGGTTAGCAAAAACTATCCATGCGATAACTATTATTGTTATAACATTTTTGTATAAACTGTTCCTTTTTCATGTATTCTATTAAGCATTAACAAATACTCTATGATGATGCAAAAATCTATATTCCCCAATTTCAATTGAAATAATTAGAAATCTTATCTTCTTGGGGTGTACCTTGATTTGACTTATTTTCCTCAACGCACATTGAGTTTTATGTTTGACGTGTAATTACTTTCATTCCATAACGATAGTTGATTCTTGCTTCTTATGAGTGATGAGAGTTGTTTTTGATCATTTTCTACTCATATCCATGGTCTAGGGCTTAATGAGGATTTTGTATCAAAAGTCATCATATGAATAGAATTACAAGATTTGTGAGCCAAGAGTGTTCAAAGATGTTGTGGAGTGTTGTGGATGCATTTTGTGCATAGGAGGATGGATTTTAGGGGTGATTTGTTTATTTTCATATTCGGTTATGGTTTCTATTTGGATGTAGATATATGCCCTTAGCGTTTGTTTAGTTTGATTACATTGACCATTACCATCGAATGTGATTAGTTTAGTTCTGGAGGGTGTTTACAAGGCTTGAAAATCAATATGGTTGAGTAAAAAAGGTCGATACGGTTAGCAAAAACTATCCATGATAACTATTATTGTATCAAATTGTATAACTTGTTCCCTTTTCATATATTCTATTAAGCATTCACAAATACTTTGATGCACAAATCTATATTCCCCCTATTTCGATAGAAAAATAAGATTTTTTATCTTCTGGTCGTGTGTACCTTGATTTGACTTATTTTCATAATCGCACATTGAGTTTTATGTTTGACATGTAATTACTTTCATTCCATAAGGATAGTTTGATTCTTGATTCTTATTGAGTGATGAGAGTGGTTTTATTTATCATTATCAACTCATATCCATGGTCTAGAGCTTAATGAGGATTTCATGTATCAAAAGTCATCATATGGATAGAATTTACTAGATTTGTGAGCCAAGAGGTTCAAAGATGTTTGTGGAGTGTTGTGGATGCATTTTGTGTAGAAGAGGATGGACTTTAGAGGTGATTTGTTTATTTTCATTTTCGGTTATGGTTTCTATTTGGATGTAGATACTATTTGCCCTTAGTGGTTGTTTAGTTTGATTACATTGACCATTACCATCGAATATGATTAGTTTAGTTCAGGAGGGTGTTTAGAAGGCTTGAAAATCAAAATGGAAGAGTAAAAATGGTTGATACGGTTAGCAAATCATAACTTGTGCTTTTTCATGTATTCTATTAAGGTTTCACAAATACTTTGATGCACAAATCTATAATCGCCCAATTTCGATTGAAATAATAAGAAATCTTATCTTCTTGGTCGTGCTACCTTGATTTGACTTATTTTCATTAATCGCACATTGAGTTTTATGTTTGACATGTAATTACTTTCATTCCATAACGGTAGTTTGATTCTTGATTCTTATTAAGTGATGAGAGTGGTTTTATTTATGATTTTCAACTCATATCCATGGTCTAGAGCTTAATGAAGGATTTCATGTATCAAAAGTCATCATATGGATAAAATTTACCAGATTTGTGATCCAAGAGTGTTCAAAGATGTTTGTGGAGTGTTGTGGATGCGTTATGTGCATAAGAGGATGGATTTTAGAGGTGATTTGTTTATTATCATATTTGGTTATGGTTTCTATTTCGATGTAGATACTCTTTGCCCTTAGTGGTTGTTTAGTTTGATTACATTGACCATTACCATCAAATATGATTAGTTTAGTTCAGGAGGGTGTTTAGAAGGCTTGAAAATCAAAATGGTTGAGTAAATAAGGTTGATACGGTTAGCAAAAACTATCCATGCGATAACTATTATTGTATAACATTTTATAAACTTGTTCCTTTTTATATATCTATTAAGCTTTCACAATACTTTGATGCACAAATCTATATTCCCCAATTCAATTGAAATAATAAGAAATTATCTTCTTGGTCGTGCTACTTGATTTGATATTTTCATTAATCGCACATTGAGTTTTATGTTTGACATGTAATTACTTTCATTCCATAACGATAGTTTATTCTTGATTCTTATTAAGTGATGAGAGTGGTTTTATTTATCATTTTCAACTCATATCATGGTCTAGAGCTTAATGAAGGATTCATGTATCAAAAGTCATCATATGGACATTTACTAGATTTGTTTGCCAAGAGTGTTCAAAGATGTTTGTGGAGTGTTGTGGACGCATTATGTGCATAAGAGGATGCATTTTAGAGGTGATTTGTTTATTTTCATATTCGGTTATGGTTTCTATTTGGATGTAGATACTATTTGCCCTTAGTGGTTGTTTAGTTTGATTACATTGACCATTACCATCGAATATGATTAGTTTAGTTGAGGAGGGTGTGTTAGAAGGCTTGAAAATCAAAATGGTTGAGTAAAAAAGGTTGATACGGTTAGTAAAAACTATCCATACGATAACTATTATTGTATAACATTTTTGAATAACTTGTTCCTTTTCAATATATTTTTTTAAGCTTTCACAAATACTTTGATGCACATATCTATATACCCCCTATTTATAGAGAAATAATAAGAAATTTTATCTTCTTGGTCGTGTTACCTTGATTTGATTATTCATCAATTGCACATTGAGTTTTTATTTGACATGTAATTACTTTCATTCCATAAGGATAGTTTGATCTTGATTCTTATTGAGTGATGAGAGTGGTTTTATTTATCATTTTCAACTCATATCCATGGTCTAGAGCTTAATGAAGGATTTCATGTATCAAAAGTCATCATATGGATAAAATTTACTAGATTTGTGATCCAAGAGTGTTCAAAGATGTTTGTGGAGTGTTGTGGATGCATTATGTGCATAAGAGGATGGATTTTAGAGGTGATGTGTTTATTATCATATTTGGTTATGGTTTCTATTTCGATGTAGATACTATTTGCCCTTAGTGGTTGTTTAGTTTGATTACATTGACCATTACCATCGAATATGATTAGTTTAGTTCAGGAGGGTGTTTAGAAGGCTTGAAAATCAAAATGGTTGAGTAAAAAAGGTTGATACGGTTAGCAAAAACTATCATGCGATAACTATTATTGTATAACATTTTTATATAACTTGTTCCTTTTCATATATTCTATAAGCTTTCACAAATACTTTGATGCACAAATCTTATTCCCCCAATTTCAATTGAAATAATAAGAAATCTTATCTTCTTGGTCGTGCTACCTTGATTTGACTTATTTTCATAATCGCACATTGAGTTTTATGTTTGACATGTAATTACTTTCATTCCATAACGATAGTTTTATTCTTGATTCTTATTAAGTGATGAGAGTGGTTTTATTTATCATTTTCAACTCATATCCATGGTCTAGAGCTTAATGAAGGATTTCATGTATCAAAAGTCATCATATGGATAGAATTACTAGATTTGTTTGCCAAGAGTGTTCAAAGATGTTTGTGGAGTGTTGTGGACGCATTATGTGCATAAGAGGATGCATTTTAGAGGTGATTGTTTGTTTTTTCATATTCGGTTATGGTTTCTATTGGATGTAGATACTATTTGCCCTTAGTGGTTGTTTAGTTTGATTGCATTGACCATTACCATCGAATATGATTAGTTTAGTTGAGGAGGGTGTTTAGAAGGCTTGAAATCAAAATGGTTGAGTAAATAAGGTGATACGGTAGAAAACTATCCATACGATAACTATTATTGTATAACATTTTGAATAACTTGTTCCTTTTCAATATATTTTTTTAAGCTTTCACAAATACTTTGATGCACATATCTATTACCCCCTTTTTTGAGAATAATAAGAAATTTTATCTTCTTGGTCGTGTACCTTGATTTGATTATTTTCATCAATTGCACATTGAGTTTATGTTGACATGTAATTACTTTCATTCCATAAGGATAGTTTGATTCTTGATTCTTATTGAGTGATGAGAGTGGTTTTATTTATCATTTTCAACTCATATCCATGGTCTAGAGCTTAATGAAGGATTTCATGTATCAAAAGTCATCATATGGATAGAATTTACTAGATTTGTGAGCCAAGGGAGTTCAAAGATGTTTGTGGAGTGCTGGATGCATTTTGTGCGGAAGAGGATGGATTTTAGAGGTGATTGTTTATTTCATATTCGGTTATGTTTCTATTTGGATGTAGATACTATTTGCCTTAGTGGTTGTTTAGTTTGACTACATTGACTATTACCATCGAATATGATTAGTTTAGTTAGGAGGGTGTTTAGAAGGCTTGAAAATCAAAATGGTTGAGTAAATAAGGTTGATACGGTTAGCAAAAACTATCCATGCGATAACTATTATTGTATAACATTTTTATATAACTTGTTCCTTTTTCATATATTCTATTAGCTTTCTCAAATACTTTGATGCACAAATCTATATTCCCCTAATTTCAATTGAAATAATAAGAAATCTTATCTTCTGGCTCATGCACCTTGATTTGACTTATTTTATTAATCGCACATTGAGTTTTATGTTTGACATGTAATACTTTCATTCCATACGATAGTTTGATTCTTGATTCTTATTGAGTGATGAGAGTGGTTTTATTTATCATTTTCAAAACATATCCATGGTCTAGTGCTTAATGAAGGATTTCATGTATCAAAAGTCATCATATGGATAAAATTTACTAGATTTGTTATCAAAGAGTGTTCAAATATGTTTGTGGAGTGTAATGGACGCATTATGTGCATAAGAGGATGCATTTTAGAGGTGATTTGTTTATTTTCATATTCGGTTATGGTTTCTATTTGGATGTACATACTATTTGCCCTTAGTGGTTGTTTAGTTTGATTACAGTGACCATTAGCATCGAATATGTTTAGTCTAGTTTAGGAGGGTGTTTACAAGGCTTGAAAATCAATATGGTTGAGTAAAAAAGGTTGATACGGTTAGCAAAAACTATCCATGCGATAACTTATTGTATAAAATTTTTGTATAACTTGTTCCCTTTTCATATATACTATTAAGCATTCACAAATACTTTGATGCACAAATCTATATTCCCCCTATTTCGATAGAAAAATAAGAAATTTATCTTCTTGGTCGTGTTACCTTGATTTGACTTATTTCATCAATCGCACATTGAGTTTTATGTTTGACATGTAATTACTTTCATTCCATAACGATAGTTTGATTCTTGATTCTTATTGAGTGATGAGAGTGGTTTTATGTTCATTTTCAACTCATATCCATGGTCTAGAGCTTAATGAAGGATTTCATGTATCAAAAGTCATCATATGGATAGATTTACTAGATTTGTGAGCCAAGAGTGTTCAAAGATGTTTGTGGAGTGTTGTGGATGCATTTTGTGCATAAGAGGATGGATTTTAGAGGTGATTTGTTTATTTTCATATTCGGTTATGGTTTCTATTTGGATGTAGATACTATTTTCCCTTAGTGGGTTTTAGTTTGATTGCATTGACCATACCATCGAATATGATTAGTTTAGTTCAGGAGGGTGTTTAGAAGGCTTGAAACTCAAATGGTTGAGTAAATAAGGTTGATACGGATAGCAAAAACTATCCATGCGATAACTATTATTGTATAACATTTTTAATAACTGTTCCTTTTCATATATTCTATTAAGCTTTCACAAATACTTTGATGCACAAATCTATATTCCCCCAATTTCAGTTAATAATAAGAAATCTTATATCTTGGTCGTGCTACCTTGATTTGACTTATTTTCATTAATCGCACATTGAGTTTTATGTTTGACATGTGATTACTTTCATTCCATAACGATAGTTTGATTCTTTATTCTTATGAGTGATGAGAGTGGTTTTATTGTTCATTTTCAACTCATATCCATGGTCTAGAGCTTAATGAAGGATTTCATGTATCAAAAGTCATCATATGGATAGAATTACTAGATTTGTGAGCAAGAGTGTTCAAAGATGTTTGTGGAGTGTTTGGATGCATTTGTGCATAAGAGGATGGATTTTAGAGGTGATTTGTTTATTTTCATATTCGGTTATGGTTTCTATTTGGATGTAGATACTATTTGCCCTTAGTGGTTGTTTAGTTTGATTACATTGACCATTACCATCGAATATGATTAGTTTAGTTCAGGAGGGTGTTTAGAAGGCTTGAAAATCGAAATGGAAGAGTAAAAATGGTTGATACGGTTAGCAAAATCTATCTATGCGATAATTATTATTGTATAAAATTTTTGTATAACTTGTTGCTTTTTCATGTATTCTATTAAGGTTTCACAAATACTTTGATGCACAAATCTATAATCGCCCAATTTTGATTGATATAATAAGAAATCTTATCTTCTGGGTTGTGATAGTTTGATTCTTGATTGTTATTGAGTGATGAGAGTGGTTTTATTGATCATTTTCAACTTGTATCCATGGTCTAGATCTTAATGAAGGATTTCATGGATCAAGAGTCTTCATATGGATAGAGTTTAGTAGATTCGTGAGCCAAGAGTGTTCAAAGAGGTTTTTGGAGTGTTGTGAATGGATTTTGTGCATAAGAGGATGGATTTCAGAGGTGATTTGTTTATTTTCATATTCGGTTATGGCCTCTATTTGGATGTAGATACTTTTTGCACTTTGTGGTTGTTTAGTTTGATTACATTGACCATTACCATCGAATATGATTAGTTTAGTTCAGGAGGGTGTTTAGAGGGCTTGAAAATCGAAATGGTAGAGTAAAAATGGTTGACACGGTTAGCAAAAACTATCCATGCGATAACTATTACTGTATAACATTTTGTATAACTTGTTCCTTTTTCATGTATTCTATAAGCTTAACAAATACTCTGATGCAAAAATCTATATTCCCCAATTTCAATGAAATAATTAGAAATCTTATCTTCTTGGTCGTGTTACCTTGATTTGACTTATTTTCCTCAATCGCACATTGAGTTTTATGTTTGACGTGTAATTACTTTCATTCCATAACGATAGTTTGATTCTTGCTTCTTATTGAGTGATGAGAGTGGTTTTATTGATCATTTTCTACTCATATCCATGGTCTAGGGCTTAATGAAGGATTTCTTGTATCAAAAGTCATCATATGGATAGAATTTACTAGATTTGTGAGCCAAGAGTGTTCAAAGATGTTTGTGGAGTGTTGTGGATGCATTTTGTGCATAGGAGGATGGATTTTAGAGGTGATTTGTTTATTTTCATATTCGGTTATGGTTTCTATTGGATGTAGATACTATTTGCCCTTAGCGTTGTTTAGTTTGATTACATTGACCATTACCATCGAATGTGATTAGTTTAGTTCTGGAGGGGTGTACAAGGCTTGAAAATCAATATGGTTGAGTAAAAAAGGTCGATACGGTTAGCAAAAACTATCCATGCGATAACTATTATTGTATAAAATTTTTGTATAACTTGTTCCCTTTTCATATATTCTATTAAGCATTCACAAATACTTTGATGCACAAATCTATATTCCCCCTATTTCGATAGAAAAAATAAGATTTTTTATCTTCTTGGTCGTGTTACCTTGATTTGACTTATTTTCAATAATCGCACATTGAGTTTTATGTTTGACATGTAATTACTTTCATTCCATAAGGATAGTTTGATTCTTGATTCTTATTGAGTGATGAGAGTGGTTTTATTTATCATTATCAACTCATATCCATGGTCTAGAGCTTAATGAAGGATTTCATGTATCAAAAGTCATCATATGGATAGAATTTACTAGATTTGTGAGCCAAGAGTGTTCAAAGATGTTTGTGGAGTGTTGTGGATGCATTTTGTGTAGAAGAGGATGATTTTAGAGGTGATTTGTTTTTTTCATTTTCGGTTATGGTTTCTATTTGGAGTAGTAGATACTATTTGCCCTTAGTGGTTGTTTAGTTTGATTACATTGACCATTACCATCGAATATGATTAGTTTAGTTCAGGAGGGTGTTTAGAAGGCTTGAAAATCAAAATGGAAGAGTAAAAATGGTTGATTTATCCGGTTAGCAAATCTATAACTTGTTGCTTTTTCATGTATTCTATTAAGGTTTCACAAATACTTGATGCACAAATCTATAATCGCCCAATTTCGATTGAATAATAAGAAATCTTATCTTCTTGGGTGCTACCTTGATTTGACTTATTTTCATTAATCGCACATTGAGTTTTATGTTTGACATGTAATTACTTTCATTCCATAACGATAGTTTGATTCTTGATTCTTATTAAGTGATGAGAGTGGTTTTATTTATGTTTTCAACTCATATCCATGGTCTAGAGCTTAATGAAGGATTTCATGTATCAAAAGTCATCATATGGAAAATTTACTAGATTTGTGATCCAAGAGTGTTCAAAGATGTTTGTGGAGTGTTGTGGATGCGTTATGTGCATAAGAGGATGGATTTTAGAGGTGATTTGTTTATTATCATATGGGTTATGGTTTCTATTTCGATGTAGATACTCTTGCCCTTAGTGGTTGTTTAGTTTGATTACATTGACCATTACCATCAATATGATTAGTTTAGTTCAGGAGGGTGTTTAGAAGGCTTGAAAATCAAAATGGTTGAGTAAATAAGGTTGATACGGTTAGCAAAAACTATCCATGCGATAACTATTATTGTATAAAAGTTTTATATAACTTGTTCCTTTTTCGTATATTCTATTAAGCTTTCACAAATACTTTGATGCACGAATCTGTATTCCCCCAATTTCAATTGAAATAATAAGAAATCTTATCTTCTTGGTCGTGCTAACTTGATTTGACTTATTTTCAATAATCGCACATTGAGTTTTATGTTTGACATGTAATTACTTTCATTCCATAACGATAGTTTGATTCTTAATTCTTATTAAGTGATGAGAGTGGTTTTATTTATCATTTTCAACTCATATCCATGGTCTAGAGCTTAATGAAGGATTTCATGTATCAAAAGTCATCATATGGACAGAATTTACTAGATTTGTTTGCCAAGAGTGTTCAAAGATGTTTGTGGAGTGTTGTGGACGCATTATGTGCATAAGAGGATCATTTTAGAGGTGATTTGTTTATTTTCATATTCGGTTATGGTTTCTATTTGGATGTAGATACTATTTGCCCTTAGTGGTTGTTTAGTTTGATTGCATTGACCATTACCATCGAATATGATTAGTTTAGTTGAGGAGGGTGTTTAGAAGGCTTGAAAATCAAAATGGTTGAGTAAATAAGGTTGATACGGTTAGTAAAAACTATCCATACGATAACTATTATTGTATAACATTTTTGAATAACTTGTTCCTTTTCAATATATTTTTTTAAGCTTTCACAAATACTTTGATGCACATATCTATATTCCCTATTTCGATTGAAATAATAAGAAATTTTATCTTCTGGTCGTGTTACCTTGATTTGACTTATTTTCATCAATTACACATTGAGTTTATGTTGACATGTAATTACTTTCATTCCATAAGATAGTTTGATTCTTGATTCTTATTGAGTGATGAGAGTGGTTTTATTTATCATTTTCAACTCATATCCATGGTCTAGAGCTTAATGAAGGATTTCATGTATCAAAAGTCATCATATGGATAGAATTTACTAGATTTGTGAGCCAAGAGTGTTCAAAGATGTTTGTGGAGTGTTGTGGATGCATTGTTGTAGAAGAGGATGGATTTTAGAGGTGATTGGTTTATTTTCATATTCGGTTATGGTTTCTTTGGATGTAGATACTATTTGCCCTTAGTGGTTGCTTACTTTGACTACATTGACTATTACCATCGAATATGATTAGTTTAGTTTAGGAGGGTGTTTAGAAGGCTTGAAAATCAAAATGGTTGAGTAAATAAGGTTGATACGGTTAGCAAAAACTATCCATGCGATAACTATTATTGTATAACATTGTATATAACTTGTTCCTTTTTCATATATTCTATTAAGCTTTCACAAATACTTTGATGCACAAATCTATATTCCCCCAATTTCAATTGAAATATAAAAAATCTATCTTCTTGGTCGTGCTACCTTGATTTGACTTATTTTCATTAATCGCACATTGAGTTTTATGTTTGACATGTAATTACTTTCATTCCATAACGATAGTTTGATTCTTGATTCTTATTGAGTGATGAGAGTGGTTTTATTTATCATTTTCAACTCATATCCATGGTCTAGAGGTTAATGAAGGATTTCATGTATCAAAAGTCATCATATGGATAAAATTTACTAGATTTGTGAGCCAAGAGTGTTCAAATATGTTTGTGGAGTGTTGTGGACGCATTATGTGCATAAGAGGATGCATTTTAGAGGTGATTTGTTTATTTTCATATTCGGTTATGGTTTCTATTTGGATGTAGATACTATTTGCCCTTAGTGGTTGTTTAGTTTGATTACATTGACCATTAGCATCGAATATGTTTAGTCTAGGTTAGGAAGGTGTTAGAAGGCTTGAAAATCAAAATGGTTGAGTAAATAAGGTTGATACGGTTAGCAAAAACTATCCATGCGATAACTATTATTGTATAACATTTTTATATAACTTGTTCCTTTTTCATATATTCTATTAAGCTTTCACAAATACTTTGATGCACAAATCTATATTCCCCAATTTCAATTGAAATAATAAGAAATTATCTTCTTGTCGTGCTACCTTGATTTGACTTATTTTATTAATCGCACATTGAGTTTTATGTTTGACATGTAATTACTTTCATTCCATAACGATAGTTTGATTCTTGATTTTATTGAGTGATGAGAGTGGTTTTATTTATCATTTTCAACTCATATCCATGGTCTAGAGCTAATGAAGGATTTCATGTATCAAAAGTCATCATATGGATAAAATTTACTAGATTTGTGATCCAAGAGTGTTCAAAGATGTTTGTGGAGTGTTGTGGATGCATTATGTGCATAAGAGGATGGATTTTAGAGGTGATTTGTTTATTATCATTTTTGGTTATGGTTCTATTTCGATGTAGATACTATTTGCCCTTAGTGGTTGTTTAGTTTAATTACATTGACCATTACCATCGAATATGATTAGTTTAGTTCAGGAGGGTGTTTAGAAGGCTTGAAAATCAAAATGGTTGAGTAAAAAAGGTTGATACGGTTAGTAAAAACTATCTATGCGATAACTATTATTGTATAACATTGTTGAATAACTTGTTCCCTTTTTATATATTCTATTAAGCTTTCACAAATACTTTGATGCACAAATCTATATTCCCCTTATTACGATTGAAATAATAAGAAATTTTATCTTCTTGGTTGTGTTACCTTGATTTGACTTATTTTCATCAATCGCACATTGAGTTTTATGTTTGACATGTAATTACTTTCATTCCATTACGATAGTTTGATTCTTGATTCTTATTGAGTGATAAGAGTGATTTTATTTATCATTTTCAATTCATATCCATGGTCTAGGCTTAATGAAGGATTTCATGTATCAAAAGTCATCATATGGATAGAATGTACTAGATTTGTGAGCCAAGAGTGTTCAAAGATGTTTATGGAGTGTTGTGGATGCATTTTGTGCATAAGAGGATGGATTTTAGAGGTGATTTGTTTATTTTCATATTCGGTTATGGTTTCTATTTGGTTGTAGACACTATTTGCCCTTAGTGGTTGTTTAGTTTGATTGCATTGACCATTACCATCGAATATGATTAGTTTAGTTCAGGAAGGTGTTTAGAAGGCTTGAAAATCAAAATGGTTGAGTAAAAAAGGTTGATACAGTTAGCTAAAACTATCCATGCGATAACTATTATTGTATAACATTTGAAAAACTTGTTCCTTTTTCATATATTATATATAGCTTTCACAAATACTATGCACAAATCTATATTCCCCCTATTTCGATAGAAATAATAAGAAATTTTATCTTCTTGGTCGTGCTACTTGATTTGACTTATTTCATCGATCGACACAGGAGTTTTATGTTTGACATGTAATTACTTTCATTCCATAACGATAGTTGATTCTTGATTGTTATTGAGTGATGAGAGTGGTTTTATTTGTCATTTTCAACTCGTATCCATGGTCTACAGTTTAATAAAAATTCATTGGTCTATAGTCATTATGGATAGAATTTTAGTAGATTTGTGAGCCAAGAGTGTTCAAATATGTTTGTGGAGTGTTGTCAATGCATTTTATGCATAGAAGATGGATTTCAGAGGTGATTTGTTTATTTCATATTCGGTTATGGTTTCTATTTAGATGTAGATACTATTTGCCCTTAGTGGTTGTTTAGTTTGATTACATGACCATTACCATCGAATATGATTAGTTAGTTCAGAAGGGTGTTTAGAAGGCTTGAAAATCGAAATGGATGAGTAAAAAAGGTTGATACGGTTAGCAAAATCTATCCATGCGATAATTATTATTGTATAAAATTTTAGTAACTTGTTCCTTTTTCATGTATTCTATTAAGGTTTCACAAATACTTTGATGCGCAAATCTATAATCGCCCAATTTTGATTGAAATAATAAGAAATCTTATCTTCTGGGTTGTGATAGTTTGATTCTTGATTGTTATTGAGTGATGAGAGTGGTTTTATTGATCATTTTCAACTTGTATCCATGGTAGAGCTTAATGAAGGATTTCATCGATCAAGAGTCTGCATATGGATAGAGTTAGTAGATTCGTGAGCCAAGAGTGTTCAAAGAGGTTTTTGGAGTGTGTGAATGGATTTTGTGCAAAGAGGATGGATTCAGAGGTGATTTGTTTATTTCATATTCGTTATGTTTCTATTTCGATGTAGATACTTTTTGCACTTTGTGGTTGTTTAGTTTGATTACATTGACCATTACCATCGAATATGATTAGTTTAGTTCAGGAGGGTGTTTAGAGGGCTTGAAAATCGAAATGGTAGAGTAAAAATGGTTGACACGGTTAGCAAAAACTATCCATGCGATAACTATTATTGTATAACATTTTTGTATAACTTGTTCCTTTTTCATGTATTCTATTAAGCTTTAACAAATACTCTGATGCACAAATCTATATTCCCCCAATTTCAATTGAAATAATTAGAAATCTTATCTTCTTGGTCGTGTTACCTTGATTTGACTTATTTTCCTCAATCGCACATTGAGTTTTATGTTTGACGTGTAGTTACTTTCATTCCATAACGATAGTTTGATTCTTGCTTCTTATTGAGTGATGAGAGTGGTTTTATTGATCATTTTCTACTCATATCCATGGTCTAGGGCTTAATGAAGGATTTCTTGTATCAAAAGTCATCATATGGATAGAATTTACTAGATTTTGAGCCAAGAGTGTTCAAAGATGTTTGTGGAGTGTTGTGGATGCATTTTGTGCATAGGAGGATGGATTTTAGAGGTGATTTGTTTATTTTCATATTCGGTTATGGTTTCTATTTGGATGTAGATACTATTTGCCCTTAGCGTTTGTTTAGTTTGATTACATTGACCATTACCATCGAATGTGATTAGTTTAGTTCTGGAGGGTGTTTACAAGGCTTGAAAATCAATATGGTTGAGTAAAAAAGGTTGATACGGTTAGCAAAAACTATCCATGCGATAACTATTATTGTATAAAATTTTTGTATAACTTGTTCCCTTTTCATATATTCTATTAAGCATTCACAAATACTTCGATGCACAAATCTATATTCCCCCTATTCGATAGAAAAATAAGAAATTTTATCTTCTTGGTCGTGTTACCTTGATTTGACTTATTTCATCAATCGCACATTGAGTTTTGTTTGACATGTAATTACTTTCATTCCATAACGATAGTTTGATTCTTGATTCTTATTGAGTGATGAGAGTGGTTTTATTGTTCATTTTCAACTCATATCCATGGTCTAGAGCTTAATGAAGGATTTCATGTATCAAAAGTCATCTATGGATAGAGTTAATAGATTTGTGAGCAAGAGTGTTCAAAGATGTTGTGGAGTGTTGTGGATAAATTTTGTGAATAAGAGGATGGATTTTAGAGGTGATTTGTTATTTTCATATTCGGTTATGGTGTTCTATTTGGATGTAGATACTATTTGCCCTTAGTGGTTGTTTAGTTTGATTGCATTGACCATTACCATCTAATATGATTATTTTAGTTCAGGAGGGTGTTTAGAAGGCTTGAAAATCAAAATGGTTGAGTAAAAAAGGTTGATACGGTTAGCTAAAACTATCCATGCGATAACTATTATTGTATAACATTTTTGTATAACTTGTTCTCTTTTCATATATTATTAAGCTTTCACAAATAGTTTGATGCATAAATCTATATTCCCCCTATTTCGATTGAAATAATAAGAAATTTATCTTCTTGGTTGTGTTACCTTGATTTGACTTATTTTCATCAATCGCACATTGAGTTTTATGTTGACATGTAATTACTTTCATTCCATAATGATAGTTTGATTTTTGATTCTTATTGAGTGATGAGAGTGGTTTTATTGATCATTTTCAACTCATATCCATGGTCTAGAGCTTAAGGAAGGTTTTCATGTATCAAAAGTCATCATATGGATAGAATTTACTAGATTTGTGAGCCAAGAGTGTTCAAAGATGTTTGTGGAGTGCTCTGGATACATTTTGTGCATAAGAGGATGGATTTTAGAGGTGATTTGTTTATTTTCATATTCGGTTATGGTTTCTATTGGATGTAGATACTATTTGCCCTTAGTGGTTGTTTAGTTTGATTGCCTTGACCATTACCATGGAATATGATTAGTTTAGTTCAGGCGGGTGTTAGTGTCACACCCTCAATATCCACGTGTGGATTTTACCGCGAGGCGTGTGCAAACTAGGATCACAGTCAATAGTTACACAGAACGACTTATATGCCATAATTAAAATAAAATCAACCAAAGTATAAACTTAAAACTGTGCGGAAGCTTTTTGTAAAAACAACCCAAAGAAATAAAAAATGTACTATGGCAAACATGCGCCAACCCAAAAGAGTAAACATTAATCATTAAAACAATAAAGATGTCTTGAAGACGAGTCTTAGAATGCAAGTGAACCATGTAGTGCTCCTATGGCAAGCAAGCTAATGACCTGAGAATAGCATACTAAAATGTCAACACAATGGTTGGTGAGTTCAAGAGTGATATTCAAACATAAGCAGTTTAATAGTAGAGATATAAAAGTAGTGCATTGTAATAGATAGCTAGTCCATTAACAATAAATATTAAACTCATAGTGATTTCGCAATTAAAGTGACGTGTTAGTTGTTGCCTTCTGTCACGACCTTACAGGTCGTGACAATGTTCAATAGGACAAATTGCACCCGATTGACCTCGAGTCACACAGGTGGGGCTCGTCAGACCTAGTAGTACTACCCAAATTTCCCCGCTATTCAATATTAACAATTCGAAAGTGTGAGGACTTTTCCATGATATCAACACTATATTAATATTATACACAACTTGAATATATAAAGCGTTTGTAGTTTACCAGTATGCTATCTCCCCTAAAAGAGATTAAGTAAAGAGTGGGGCATGAACTCACCTGATATGCATGATAGACACTTAGAGTTTTACTTGACAGACAGAATGGACAGACAACCTTCTGAGGCATGAACTCTCCATGGTGAGTGACTTGGCCAGATAAAACCCTTCTCCAGTAGTTCCTGTAACTGACTAGATAATTCCTGCATTTCAGACGGTGCTAACCGGTATGGTGTCTTTGCTACCGGTGTAGCTCCAGGAACCAACTCTATTCGAAATTCCACCTGTCGTGGAGGAGGCAAACCAGGCAAGTCATCAAGAAATACATCTGGGTAGTCCCGTACTAGCAGAATATCTACCAATTTCCTCTCTTCTTCCTTCTTTTCTACCACATGAGCTAGGAAAGCGTAGCACTGTTTTCGTAATCTTCAGCATGCTTTCATGCAGGAGATAAGCTTTAAGTTTCTTCCCGGTCATTCTCCTTGAATTCTGAGTACCTCCCCGTTTGGCATGGGGATTCGTACCACTTTATCCCGACAGACAATCTCAGCTCCGTGTTTTGACAACCAATCCATTCCCACAATCACATCGAAAATTCCTAACTCAAAGGGTATCAAGTCTATATCGAAGGCATGGTCCTCCAATATTAATGAACACTCTCTAATAATTTCGTCAGCCTGAACAACCCTACCGTTGGCCATTTCTATGGAGTAGCTAGTTTCTAGCCTACTAGGACTCAAATCAAGCAATTGCACAAACTCAGAAGATATAAAACTATTGTCTGCTCCAGTATCAACAATATAGATGCGAAGTGATTATTGAGTAAGTGCGTACCCGTGACAACGTTCGGGTCCTGGCGGGCATCGTTGGCTCCACTGACGAATGCACGTCCCCGAGCTGTACTCCCTTGATTTCCCGGGCCTTCGGTTGTTGGTTGTTCCCTTGTTGACCCGACGCCCGATTCAGTCTGGGGCACATGTTTCTGTAGTGATCAGGGCTTCCAAGCCTTGGCATTCCTGGCAGGTTAATCGCGTTGACTGGTGCCACCAGATTCAGCACTGTTCTGCAGTCTTTCGCTAGATGCCCCGGGCGTCTACAGTTCGCGCACACCCGGCACGGCACCACTGGGGGATGTGGAAATTGCACCTATCGCATTTGGGGTGCGGCCCAACATACTCTCTCCTGCCATGCGTCACGGCCACAAAGTTTCTGGTTGTCTTGGCCCTTTTATCAACTTCCCGCACTCGACCAGCTCATTTCCCTAACATCTCTTCTCTTCTCTGCTCCCCTTCCCAATACCCCTGTTCTCACCATCTCATCAGTTAGAGCGCCAGCTTTCAGAATTGTGCTCTAAATCGTAGGAGGAGTAGCTGCTGTCACCATTGCCAGATTTGAGGCGCAAGTCCCTAAATATACCTCTCAATCCTCTTTGATTATGAAGTGACCAGATGTGGAACCAATCTTGCCAACTCATGAAAACGATCAGTGTAAGCGGCATGCCCAGCCCCCACCATAGCATGATTCCAGAATTCATGCTCCAGTTTCTGCATATCATTGAGGGGCAGTATTCCTCGGTGATTAAGGCCTTAAACTCGTCCCATGACATCTGCATCGCTGATTCTCTTCCCATAGCCTGTATCTGAGTGTTCTACCAAGTTGGTGCCTTGCCCTGTAGTGAGCACGTGGCATACTTGATCTTTTGGCTGTCGAGGCATTCACTGATGTCAATCACTGCCTCCATCTTTTCAAGCCATCTAGTCAGGGCTATGGCTCCACCTTTTCCATCAAATTCCTTCAGTTTGCAGCCTAGAAACTGCTTGTACGAACACCCCCTTCTAGCATTAACAACCCCAGTCTCATTAACAATCCCAGTTTCATTACCGGCTGTACCACCATTCCCGGTCTCCTGGTTACTCTCGTTCCCAGTCGGGTTCCCATTATCCTCATTGTCATTGCCACCAACCCCGTGGGGGTGGGGATTTTGAAGAGCATTGCTCACTTGGGCCACAATAGTCGGGATCAATGTGGCCAGCTGTTGAGCTATTAGAGTTGCCACATCAGCGTTTCTCGTTCCCTGATTGTTGCTGGCAGGGCTATCATCTGTTCTTGGTGCTCTACCCCTGCCTTTGCCTCTACCCCTCGGGGCTTCACTCCCGCCACTGTTGCTGCGGGTAACTCTTCGAGGCGACATTTTCTAATCATAGAAGTAGTAAACACATAAGCTTTAACCTTTTCAAAGCATATTAACCATACTACTCATCAAAGTCCAGCATTCCAAGTTAATATCACACTTGTTGTTACCACACATCACATGCAAGTCATGTAATTCTCACACCATGAATTGATAATGTTCCAACGATAATCCATCATAATAATTGCTACCCATGCATATAATCACTTAGTCTAGCGAAGGTTGTCCATTTCCTCCTCTTTCGAGGTTTCAGACATAACCTCCTCAGGGTAATTCTCAATGTCCAAGGTCAAGCGCAATAGCATGATTTGTGGGGATCTCTTCAGGTTTAATACCCGGGTTGATAAACCAACTCGGCGCGCAGAGGGAACGGAAGATCCGATAGAAGCATCCCAAAAAGAGTGAGCACAAGGGCTCTCTCAAAGGGTGTAAAGATCACAATACAGATAGATGAATGAATCAAGCAAAGAGGAACACATACACGAGATATAAAATGCACACAACCCTAGCATGCAAATCTACATGAAGGTTCCTAGGTGTCTAGGTCAAGTGAATTGCCTAATTCTCTATAACCAATGGCTCTGGTACTAGTTTGTCACACCCCCGCTAAAACCGGAAACATGGGGATGTAACGAGACGGGATCGTCATAACACATGGTAAGCGATAGAGATGCAATATAATAAATGGCGACAAGCGTGTCATGATGACACCCGACAACAAGGGGACTTGTGTCATGTTTAGTCGATATTCACGACAACATAGCCATAAGCAAAAACATGAATCACATAAACAAAGATGATAACATTGTATGCAATTCCCACAACCCAGGAACAAGTTACAAATGTATAATGTTGTTCAAAATAGATTACAACAAATGTTTTTAAAATGACAAAGTTTAGCCACAAAATGCATCCTAGGGTCTCCACTAAGGGAGCAACCTAGATCCTCAAATAGCATGATCACCTGAAAAGATATGCTCAAATTGGTCAACAAAATTGTTAGTGAGCTCGCAGGTTTAAATTGTAAATAAGTAATTGATGTTTTATAAATGTTGTTGTGGAATACCGTGAATACAGTTATAAGTAAGCAAAATCACATGACATGAGCTTTACAACCAAACTTAACGACGTACACAAAGAATCTTGTCGGAATATATTCACCCAAGGCCCGTTCCTGGTGACTATTGGTACTAACTAGTATACCAACAACGAGGGTGGGGGTGTCAACCCAAGTAGTACTACCAATACCTATCTGTCGGTTCCATACTGGAATTAAATGGTTGTAAGAAAGAACCACATAGCAGACTCAAGCATGTATCAGATAAGTACTCACAAAACAGTAGCACGTTGATTCCAAGTATGTAAATTGTATGTAAGTTGTACAACATAGAAAATGGGTGAGCATACTTTTCCCCCATGTTTGTAAATGTTTGAAAGGTAGTATAAGCATAAAAAGGGGTCACAAAACTCACATGTTAAGTGGTAAGTATGAATGATCAAAGTTCCCAACAGTTGTATGCAATGAATGGTCAAACACCTATTGACAATTATCGTTAAGCATTAATGATATGTATAAAGTACACTGTAATGTTTAGCCGGTTCGGGTTGTATTGGTTCGGTCGTGGGTAGCACACACAAGTGGACACACGTATCAGATCTTATGTAGATCCAAGTACCAGAAGGAGTCATCATAGCCAAGGACATTTGTGTAAAGATCCCATTGTTATAAGAGAAAGTACTTGTCAAATATTTGTAGTCCCAAATGGGTTGTTGATAATTGTAAAATGTTAGGTTGATTTAAATTGGGATAGTATCTGCATGTTGATAGCGTTGAGTAAAATCTTTGTGGTCAAGCAATGACACTTGTATTGATGTTACCTTATCATCACATGACATTCAAGAAGGAAATTCACACTCACAGCATCATTAGTCACACAACAGGACCAAACGCTCGACCCAACACTCCATTCGTACGAATCAACCTTCACTCGTACGAATCAGCTTCATTCGTACGACTGAACCTTCATTCACACAACTGGCATTCAGTCGTACCACACAACACCCAATCGCATGACTTAACCTCCATACGCACGAATCAACCTTCATTCGTACAAATTAGCTTCATTCGTACGACTGAACCTTCATTCGTATGATTGGCCTTCAGTCGTGCGATGCACGCAAAATCGCCTACTTCCATTCGGTCGCATGACTCAATCGCACACAACATTCATCCGCATTGACTCAATCGCACACATCATTCATCCGCATTGACTCAATCGCACACATTCATTCGATCGCATGACTCAGTCATATGACATACCCAGTCGCACGACTCAATCGCCCGAATGACTCAGTTGCATGACTCAGTCGCACGACTCACCCAGTCGCATGGCTCAGTCGCATGACAGACCCAGTCGCTTGAACTGTAGGTTCGCGACTGCTAAAGTGTAGAGCCGCCTTCGGCTGCCCCGAGCATGAGTTTTACACAACAAGGACTTCCAGAAACACACTACAAACACACACAAACACGAAGCACACGCAGAAAGACATCACACGCACCCACACGACCTCTTGTGTTCGGGTTGACCTGAACACCCGAAACCCAAGAAATGGAGAGCAGTAAAACGAGCAAGAAAAGGGACAACCAAGGTCATTTACCTGCAAAGATGGAGTAGACTAGGTTGTAGATGAAGTCTAGACGATGAAAACGAGACGAAACGGGGCGGTTTTGGTGCAAAGATGAAGATGTGAAGTGGAAAAGAATGAAGAAGAAGAAGAAGAAGTGGAGGAGAATGGCTGGAAATGGAGTTTTTATACCATCCCAAGTTTGCAAAATGTCGGTTTTAGTCCCTGCACTTAGCCCCGAGTTCCCAAAGTTTGTTTCGGTTGAAAACGACTCTAAAAGTGTTTGTTATATTATTGTTAAAAATGTATTTAATGATAATTGGCACTTAAGAATGGTTTTATTACTGACAATAATTCTACATAAAAATGATATTTTTAGTGATAACGGTGATGAAATTTGTAAAAGTTTTAAGCACAGCATACATTCACGAAAGAAACACAAGCACAAGGATAATAAAGCAAGTATGATATCCACACAAAAAGTTAATAAAGATGAGGAATGAATAATCACGTTAAATAACGGACCTTGTGATGACGGATGTCACAATTGACCATTACCATCGAATCTGATTAGTTTAGTTCAGGAGGGTGTTTATAAGGCTTGAAAATCAAAATGGTTGAGTAAAAAAGGTTGATAGATTAGCAAAAACTATCCATGCGATAACTATTATTGTATAACATTTTTGTATAACTTGTTCCTTTTTCATGTATTCTATTAAGCTTTCACAAATACTTTGATTCGCAAATCTATAATCGCACAATTTCGATTGAACTAATAAGAAATCTTATCTTCTTGGTCGTGTTACCTGGATTTGACTTATTTTCATCAAATCGCACATTGGGTTTTATGGTTGACGTGTAATTACTTTCACTCCATAATGATAGTTTGATTCTTGATTCTTATTGAGTGTTAAGTGTGGTTTTATTGATCATTTTTACCTTGTATCCATGGTCTAGAGCTTAATGAAGGATTTCATGGATTAAAAGTGATCATATGGATAGAATTTAGTAGATTTACGAGCTAAGAGTGTTCAAAGATGTTTGTGGAGTGTTGTGGATGCATTTTGTGCATAAGAGGATCGATTTTATAGGTGATTTGTTTATATTCATATTCGGTTATGGTTTCTATTTGGATGTAGATACTATGTGCCCTTTGTGGTGGTTTAGTTTGATTACATTGACCATTACCATCGAAGATGATTAGTTTAGTTCAGGAGGGTGTTTAGAAGGCTTGAAAATCAAAATGGTTGAGTAAAAAAGGTTGATAGGTTAGCAAAAACTATCCATACGATAACTATTATTGTATAACTTGTTCCTTTTTCATGTATTCTGTTAAGCTTTCACAAATACTTTGATTCACAAATCTATAATCGCCAAATTTCGATTGAATAAGAATTCTTATCTTCTACGTCGTGTTACATGGATTTGCCTTATTTTCATCACTCGCATATTGAGTTTGATGTTTGACGTGTAATTACATTCACTCCATAATGATAGTTTGATTCTTGATTCTTATTGAGTAATAAGAGTGGTTTTATTGATCATTTTCAACTTGTATCCATGGTCTAGAGCTTAATGAAGGATTTCATGGATCAAAAGTGATCATATGGATAGAATTTAGTAGATTTGTGAGCCAAGAGTGTTCAAAGATGTTTGTGGAGTGTGTGAATGCATTTTTGGATAAGAGGATCGATTTTGGAGGCGATTTGTTATTTTCATATTCGGTTATGGTTTCTATTTGGATGTAGATACTATTTGCCCTTTGTGATTGTTTAGTTCGATTACATTGACCATTACCATCGAATATGATTAGTTTAGTTCAAGAGGGCGTTTAGAAGGCTTGAAAATCAAAATGGTTGAGTAAAAAAGGTTGATAGATTAGCAAAAACTATCCATGCGATAACTATTATTGTATAATATTTTTGTATAACTTGTTCCTGTTTCATGTATTCTATTAAGCTTTCACAAATACTTTGATTCACAAATCTATAATCACCCAATTTCGATTGAACTAATAAGAAATCTTATCTTCTTGGTCGTGTTACTTGGATTTGACTTATTTTCATCAATCGCACATTGGGTTTAATGTTTGACGTGTAATTACTTTCACTCCATAACGATAGTTTTATTCTTGATTCTTATTGAGTGATAAGTGTGGTTTTATTGATCATTTTCAACTTGTATCCATGGTGTAGAGCTTAATGAAGGATTTCCTGGATCAAAAGTGATCATATGATAGAATTTAGTAGATTTGTGAGCCAAGAGTGTTCAAAGATGTTTGTGGAGTGTTGTGAATGCATTTTTGGATAAGAGGATCGATTTTGGAGGCGATTTGTTTATTTTCATATTCGGTTATGGTTTCTATTTGGATGTAGATACTATTTGCCCTTTGTGATTGTTTAGTTCGATTACATTGACCATTACCATCGAATATGATTAGTTTAGTTCAAGAGGGCGTTTAGAAGGCTTGAAAATCAAAATGGTTGAGTAAAAAAGGTTGATAGATTAGCAAAAACTATCCATGCGATAACTATTATTGTATAATATTTTTGTATAACTTGTTCCTGTTTCATGTATTCTATTAAGCTTTCACAAATACTTTGATTCACAAATCTATAATCACCCAATTTCGATTGAACTAATAAGAAATCTTATCTTCTTGGTCGTGTTACTTGGATTTGACTTATTTTCATCAATCGCACATTGGGTTTAATGTTTGACGTGTAATTACTTTCACTCCATAACGATAGTTTTATTCTTGATTCTTATTGAGTGATAAGTGTGGTTTTATTGATCATTTTCAACTTGTATCCATGGTGTAGAGCTTAATGAAGGATTTCCTGGATCAAAAGTGATCATATGGATAGAATTTAGTAGATTTAGGAGCCAAGAGTGTTCACAGATGTTTGTGGAGTGTTGTGGATACATTTTGTGCATAAGAGGATCGATTTTACAGGTGATTTGTTTATTTTCATATTCGGTTATGGTTTCTATTTGGATGTAGATACTATGTGCCCTTTGTGGTGGTTTAGTTTGATTACATTGACCATTACCATCAAAGATGATTAGTTTAGTTCAGGAGGGTGTTTAGAAGGCTTGGAAATCAAAATGGTTGAGTAAAAAAGGTTGATAGGTTAGCAAAAACTATCCATACGATAACTATTATTGTATAACTTGTTCCTTTTCATGTATTCTATTAAGCTTTCACAAATACTTTGATTCATAAATCTATAATCGCCAAATTTCGATTGAACTAATAAGAATTCTTATCTTCTTCGTCGTGTTACATGGATTTGCCTTATTTTCATCACTCGCACATTGAGTTTGATATTTGACGTGTAATTACTTTCACTCCATAATGATAGTTTGATTCTTGATTCTTATTGAGTGATAAGAGTGGTTTTATTGATCATATTTAACTTGTATCCATGGTCTAGAGCTTAATGAAGGATTTCAAGGATCAAAAGTGATCATATGCATAGAATTTAGAAGATTTGTGAGCCAAGAGTGTTCACAGATGTTTGTGGAGTGTTGTGGATACATTTTGTGCATAAGAGGATCGATTTTACAGGTGATTTGTTTATTTTCATATTCGGTTATGGTTTCTATTTGGATGTAGATACTATGTGCCCTTTGTGGTGGTTTAGTTTGATTACATTGACCATTACCATCGAATATGATTAGTTTAGTTCAGGAGGGTGTTTAGAAGGCTTGAAAATCAAAATGGTTGAGTAAAAAAGGTTGATAGGTTAGCAAAAACTAACCATACGATAACTATTATTGTATAACTTGTTCCTTTTCATGTATTCTATTAAGCTTTCACAAATACTTTGATTCATAAATCTATAATCGCCAAATTTCGATTGAACTAATAAGAATTCTTATCTTCTTCGTCGTGTTACATGGATTTGCCTTATTTTCATCACTCGCACATTGAGTTTGATATTTGACGTGTAATTACTTTCACTCCATAATGATAGTTTGATTCTTGATTCTTATTGAGTGATAAGAGTGGTTTTATTGATCATATTTAACTTGTATCCATGGTCTAGAGCTTAATGAAGGATTTCAAGGATCAAAAGTGATCATATGCATAGAATTTAGAAGATTTGTGAGCCAAGAGTGTTCAAAAATGTTTGTGGAGTGTTGTGGATGCATATTGTGCATAAGAGGATGGATTGTAGAGGTGATTTGTTTATTTTCATGTTCAGTTTTGGTTTCTATTTGAATGTAGATTCTATTTGCCCTTGTGATTGTTTAGTGTGATTACATTGACCATTACCATCGAATTTGATTAGTTTAGTTTAGGAGGGTGTATAGAAGGCTTGAAAATCAAAATGGTTGAGTAAAAACGGTTGATGGGTTAGCAAAAACTATCCACGCGATAACTATTATTGTATAAAATTTTTGTATAACTTGTTCCTTTTTCATGTATTTTATAAAGCTTTCACAAATACTTTTAATGCACAAATCTATACTCCCCTAATTTTCTTTAAAATAATAAGAAATCTTATCTTCTTGGCCGTGTTACCTTGATTTGACTTATTTTCATCAATAGCACATTGACTTTTATGTTTGACATGTCATTACTTTCATTCCGTAACGATAGTTTGATTCTTGATTCTTATTGAGTGATGAGAGTGGCTATTGATCACTTTCAAGTCATATCCATGGTCTAGAGCTTAATGAAGGATTTCATGGATCAAAAGTTATCATATGGATAGAATTTAGTTTATTTGTGAGCCAAGAGTGTTCAAAAAATTTTGTGGAGTGTTGTGGATGCATTTCGTGCATAAGAGGATCGATTTTAGAGGTGATTTGTTTAATTTCGTGTTCGGTTTTGGTTTCTATTGAATGTAGATTCTATTTGCCATTTGTGGTTGTTTAGTTTGATTACATTGACCATTACAATCGAATTTGGTTAGTTTAGTTTAGGAGGGTGTTTAGAAGGTTTTAAATTCGAAACGGTAGAGTAAAAAAGGTTGATATGGTTAGCAAAAACTATCCATGCGGTAACTATTATTATATAATGTTTTTGTATAACTGGTTCCTTTTTCATGTATTCATTAAACTTTCACAATAACTTTGATGCACAAATTTATAATCGCCAAGTTTCAATTGAAATAATAAGAAATCTAATCTTCTTGGTGGTGTTACCTTGATTTGACTTATTTTTCATCAATCACACATTGACTTTTATGTTTGATGTGTAATTAGTTTCATTCCATAATAATAGTTTGATTCGTGCTTCTTATTGAGTTATAAGACTTGTTTTATTGATCATTTACAACTCGTATCCATGGTCTAGAGCTTGATGAAGGATTTCATGGATCAAGAGTCATCATTTGGATAGAAATTAGTAGATTTGTGAGCCAAGAGTGTTAAAACGATATTTGTGGAGTGTTTTGGATGCATTTTATATATGAGAGGATTGATTTCAAAGGTGATTTGTTTATATTCATGTTCGGTTTTGGTTTCTATTTGAATGTAGATACTATTTGCCCTTTGTGGTTGTTTAGTTGATTGCATAGATCATAAATACTTTTAATGCACAAATCTATACTCCCCCAATTTTGTTTAAAATAATAAGAAATCTTATATTCTTGGTCGTGTTACCTTTATTTGACTTATTTTCATCAATAGCACATTGACTTTTATGTTTTACGTGTCATTACTTTCATTCCGCAACGATAGTTTGATTCTTGATTCTTATTCAGTGATGAGTGTGGTATTGATCACTTTCAAGTCATATCCATGGTATAGAGCTTAATGAAAGATTTCATGGATCAAATGTCATCATATGGATAGAATTTAGTTTATTTGTGAGCCAAGAGTGTTCAAAGAAGTTTGTGGAGTCTTGTAGATGCATTTTGTGCATAAGAGGATCGATTTTACAGGTGATTTGTTTATATTCATATTCGGTTATGGTTTCTATTTGGATGTAGATACTATGTGCCCTTTGTGGTGGTTTAGTTTGATTACATTGACTATTACCATCGAAGATGATTAGTTTAGTTCAGGAGGGTGTTTAGAAGGCTTGAAAATCAAAATGGTTGAGTAAAAAAGGTTGATAGGTTAGCAAAAACTATCCATACGATAACTATTATTGTATAACTTGTTCCTTTTGTCATGTATTCTGTTAAGCTTTCACAAATACTTTGATTCACAAATCTATAATCGCCAAATTTCGATTGAACTAATAAGAATTCTTATCTTCTACGTCGTGTTACATGGATTAGCCTTATTTTCATCACTCGCACATTGAGTTTGATGTTTCACGTGTAATTACATTCACTCCATAATGATAGTTTGATTCTTGATTCTTATTGAGTAATAATAGTGGTTTTATTGATCATTTTCAACTTGTATCCATGGTCTAGAGCTTAATGAAGGATTTCATGGATCAAAAGTGATCATATGGATAGAATTTAGTAGATTTGTGAGCCAAGAGTGTTCAAAGATGTTTGTGGAGTGTTGTGGACGCATTTTTTGC
>JACCIX010000376.1:0-67596 GCA_025506515.1 Flaveria trinervia | reverse complement strand
TATCTCAGGACGATGACTTTGAGCTAAAGCGTATAGTGACTAGGATTACGGTGCTGTAAGATGAAATACAAGTTACATCAACGGGATGTTCAATTCTTTGGGAGGAGATTAGTGACCTGGCCATGTAAGAAGCAGACTCAGTTGCTTGTCAACCTGTGAAGCTGAATACATTGCTGCTTCAAGTTGCTATTCACAAATCATATGGATTCAAAAGCCAATGTGGGACTACGGTTTGAATTTCTCTTCTACTCCATTTTGTTGATAATCTCTTGCAATTGCAGTAACTAAAAATTGGGTCCAACATCCTAAGACCAAAACATCGGCATAAAATATCATTTATACGTGATTGTTTTGAAAAGAACCTAATCGATGTGATTAAAATAAATGTGATTTTCAAACGCGTGACTTATACAAAGGCTTTTGAAAACCATGTTTTCTATATTTTGTGAGGTAAACGACATTAAAAAGAAAAGTGATGTAATTCCTAAAGAGACACCTGTGTAGCTTGATGCGTTTTGTCATATGTCTTTTGTTTTATGTTGTCTTATTTATCTATTTTATTTTAAGTATTAATTAAATTGTGTTATTTCGTCGCTATTAAAATCCTAAAAAGTGTTAAGTCGGTTACGGTTTTAGACTTTTAGGGGGAGAATAGGTTTAGTAGAATTATTATTTAAAACACCAGGGAGGAGGAGAGGCTACCTGATAGAAACTATATCGTATTGTGATACCGATTCCCAATGCTTTTGGAAAATGATAGTAATAGGAAACAAACCAAAAAGGGATTTTAAACTGTTTAAATTGAATAACATGCGAAATTCAAAGTGTAAGTCTTTGTAGTTGAGCATTATATAAAAGGAAAAAATGATAGTTAAAACTAGGTACTACTATGGGGAACACAAAGAAAGTAGACCTAGAGGTTGCTAGACCACAATAATGATGTCAGTTAGATTCAACCAATAGGATGATTAGACCTTGTTAGTGATTCAAGAACAAACTAAGTTTTTCAACAAGCTGTGTTGGACCAAAAGAACCAATGAGCCAAGATCAGAAAACCTCTAAGTCCCACACGGTATCACACAACACTGAAAGCCTCATCAGTAGTTTGACAAGTGCTGAAGACTTCAACAGCTGAAGATCAAGTGCTGAAGACCTTAACAGCTGAAGAACCAAAGTGCTGAAGTACAACAGCTGAAGAACACAAGTGCTGAAGCTGAAAGACCAAAGTACTGAAGTACAACAGCTGAAGAGTTCACAAGTGCTGAAGATCAACAACTGATGTACAAAGTCTGAAGACAAAGACTGAAGACATCAGCTGATGATATCTACTGAAGTCATCAGCTGATGAAACACTGAAGGTCAAAGTCTGAAGATCAAGTACTGAAGCCTCAGTCACAATGCTGAAGAGTACTTCTTCAGTAGTTGTCACAACTGCTGAAGAGTACTTCTTCAGTAGTTGTGATATCAGTAGTTTTATTTTCTATTTGTTTTATTTCAGTAGTTTTTTAAAACGACTGAAGAGCTTGTTCTTCAGTCGTTGTAGTTTCAGTAGTTTTATATTTTTGTACTTAACTTGCTGATATGTTCTCAGTAGTTGTGAACATTTCAGTAGTTTGTTAGAATTAGTTATTTCTGTATTGGATCTGCCAGTTGTCACTTTCCGTGTAACAGCAGTGATTGTTGCACTCTATAAGGAGTGACAACCTATTGTAATCGTGGATGAAATGAGTATTGAATGGAATGAATGATTGATTCGATTAGAAATATTCTACATCTATAACATTCCTAGAAATCAGAAATACATATTCTCTCCCTATAACCGTATGCGATCTTAATGCTTACAATATCGTTGCTTGCTACAATTTGTCTAATTCGGTTTGTATTCCGCTGCTTTATATTCTGATACATCAAACTTGTGATCACTGATCCTGTCAAATGGTATCAGAGCAGGTTAATCATTGATCGATCTAATAATTGATCATTGAAACTGCTATTCAAGATCCAAGTTTGATTGAATTAGCTTTTGTTTTTGCAAGAAACGGTTATAGAGATTGAATTTTCTGTATTTCTGCTCATTCATCCTGAGATCTTTTCTTGGTTCTCATTGAGTTTGTTGTGGTTTGTCTAAAACTTTTTAAAACTTGAACTAAATGTTTTTGAACTGAAAATGACCACTCCCTCCAATGATCCTCACAATACTGGTTCCTCAACCAAGCCTCCTATGCTGGTTAGGAATGAGTATAACATATGGCAAAGACGTATGCTCCATCACCTGTCTGTTAACAGCGCAGGGTGTTGGACATCAGTGGTACATGGTCCACACAAGCCTATGGTGAATAACCCGGAAACCAATCAAATGGTTCCGAAGAGGAGGGAGCAATACTCAGATGAGGATAAGAAGTTGCTTGAGATTGATGCAAAAGCCCATGGAATTCTGGCCATGGCTTTGCCCAATGAAATCTATTCTGGGCTAATGCATCATGAAACTGCCCATGACCTCTGGATTGCTTTGAAAGAACAATTTGGAGGAACAGATGAGGTCTTGGCAAATAATAGAGAAATTCTTGCCCAACAATATGAGACATTCTCTCATAGAAAGGGTGAGACACTGACTCAACAATATGAGCGGTTTTCTTGTTTGATCTCTGAACTAAAAATGGTCAAACTTGAATACACCAATATTCAGATGAATAACAGATTTCTCAGATCACTGCCTGAGAGATGGGACACATATACTATTGTCCTACGCTCCAGTGCAAGTTTGGACAAACTATCTCTCACCCAACTCCATGGGAATTGCTCACTTTTGAGAGAGAGATAGAACAGAAGAGAAAGCTGTCTTCATCTGGAAAGCTCACTGAAGACTTTATACAAGGCAACACTGCCTTGGTGGGTCATGAGTCAGAATATGCTTCATCTGAATGCCAGTATGATGAGCATATTAATTTCTCTTCGAGCACTTCTAATTCTGCATTTGTAAGTGTTGATGGTCAGTTCCTGGGTGTAATAATGACAATCTATGTTTCATTATGGATGATCTCAAGGGGATTGCTGATGATGACTTAGAAGAGATGGATATTTTGAGCCAAATGGCCTTGATAAATATCAGATCTCAGAAGTTCTACAAAAGAACTGGAAGAAAATTCCCAGGACTCTCTGGCAAAACCAAAGTTGGTTTTGACAAGAGCAAGTTGAGGTGTCACAAATGCCAACGGCTTGGACACTTTGCAAGAGAGTGTAGATCAACTGGATCAAACTCTACTGCACCCTTTGTGACTTTTCCTGGCAATAGTCAACAAAACAGAGGGCAACATCCTGTCACATCTAGTCATCATCCTCAACAACAATCTCCGGCATATTTTGTTCCTCAGGGTCAAATGCCATATCAGTACCCTTGTTATTACATGCCACAGTCAAATCAAGTTCAAGTTCCTATGACACCACAACCTCATGCATTACCAGAACCTCAGCCTTCCCTATCTCATCAACAACCTTCATCTCAACAACACAGCTTCTTCACCCCAGGAGTTGTTGACTGGAGCAGTTTACCAGATGACTTGTCTGGTCATGATCAACTGTTCTCAGGTGCTGGTCAACATGGTGGTGACAGTCCCTTTGGGAATCTAGCTCTTATGGCTTTGGAGTCTGCTGATACTTCATCTTCCAATGCCTCTACACCTCAGGTATCACAGGTATCCTCTGAGGCAAAAGCCAAATTATGTTCTGAACAATGCATAGCAGCATTTGCTTCCATTAGAGAAGCAAATGTAGCTTTAATTAATAAGAACATTGAGCTAGAACAAATAATTTCCAAAAACAAAGCTGAGTTTGAGTTTGTGCTCAAAGATAAAAATGATGAGGTTTATAAACTGAATTGCAAAATAATTGATGATAAGGCTAGAGAAGATGTACTTCTAGAGAAGTACAAAGATCTCAAAGAAACCCTTGCAGTTACCCAGGTCGAGTGTGATAGATGGGTACAATCATGCAAAGGTTTTGAAATGCTTCTTAGTAAGCAATCTGCTTCAAATGTGAAGTTTGGAATTGGCTACAATCACACTGCTCCACCTACAGATTTTACCCCAAGAGCAGAGGTAGAATCTGATGGTGAGAGTGATAACCAATCCATCAAATCATGTGATCTACCTTCTGATACAGCACAATCAGAAGTAGCAGTCAGCATCAAGTCCTCCTTGAACCTATCAGCTGATGTTGATGGTCCAAATGCTGACATTCACATGATCAATAAGTTGATCAACTCAGGAGTCAATCCTGAAGGTCCTGAAAGGACTGGAGAGCAGGATTCAACTCCTGAAGTTCAAACTTCAACTGCTGTCAGCACTGAAGAGAAGAAAACTGGCAGTAGAAAGAGTTTGAAGACTACTAAAGAGGTGTCAAGAAAGCAACCAATGCTTCCAAAGCATTGAAGAACAAGTCTTCTGTTGCTTCACCATCTTTAGTTGATGATCAACCTAAGATGAAGAAGAAACCATGTGAAGTATGTGGTTTGTTCAATCATCTTACAGATGATTGTTGGTACAAAAGAGGTTCCAAACTCAAACAAAAAGAAGAAATTAATGAGAAAATGGTAAAAATGAAAACTGAGTTTGAGACCACATTTGTATCAGCAACATCAAATCCTGTAACCCTTAAGTCCTTAAAGCAATCAAAAAGGAAGGAGTTAAACAGGTGACAGCTGAGGGTGCTCAAAAGAAGAAGGTGCAACATAGGACCTTATCTAACTCCACTAGCAATGTGTCTCACACAAAATCAGACACAGCTGGTGATGATGGTACAACATCTGTTGGGTAGAGTTAACCAACTAGATTCTCCTATGTTGAAACCACAGAAAAGGAGGTCTAAGCCAAAGGACTCCTCTTCTACACCATCTTCTTCTTCTCAGGCTGTTGTTACAAATAAACATGTTAGTTTACCATCTATTGATGAGACCAGGCCCAAAACCAAAAAGGTTTGGGTCTCTAAAACTAACTGATTGTTTATTATTGCAGGGTTCTTCAACATGCCAAAGTAGCATCTGGTATGTAGACAGTGGGGGATCTATGCACATGACTGGGAACATCTCTCTTCTTCATGACTACTCTCAAGGAAAGAAGGGAAGGGATTGTCTCTTTTGGCAATGATGCTAGGGGTTACATCATCGGTAAGGGCTTTGTCTCCAATGGAGAAATCAAATTTGATGATGTTAATCATGTGGAAAATCTCAAGTACAACCTCTTGAGTGTCAGTCAATGTGTGATAAAGGCCATGTTGCCCTTTTCACAAGTCAAAACTGTAGGATTCTGTCATCCAAAGTTTTGCACTTGATTGACAAGGTGTTGGATGATCACACTCTCCTGAAAGCCAACAGGACAGGAAGAGTGTATGCCTTAGATCTCTCTAAGAAGATAGATCTCAAAGGCAATCCTTGCCTATTTTCCAAAGCCTCTTCTCAAGAATCTAAACTGTGGCACAGGAGGCTTGGTCATGTTAATCTCAAAAACATGAATCAGCTTAGCCACAATAGTTTAGTCAGAGGCTTACCAATAAAGGAGTTCCACTGTGATGAAAACTGCACTGCTTGTTTAAAAGGAAAACAGCACAAGGTCTCATTTCCTCCTATTGAAGTGTCCAAGTCCACTGCCTGCTTGCAATTACTGCATATGGATCTATTTGGTCCTGTGAGAGTAATGAGCATGGCAAAGAAGAAATACTGTCTGGTAATTGTGGATGATTACTCCAGATTTGTATGGACTTTCTTTCTACATTCAAAGGATGAGGCTGCTCAGAAGATTATCCACTTTGTGCTGTACATTGAGAAGCAGTATTCCCTTCCAGTCAAGTGTATTAGGAGTGATAATGGAACTGAGTTCAGAAATCATACACTTGATGACTTCTATCTTTCAAAGGAATCAAAAGGCAGTTCAGCATTCCAAGGACTCCAGAACAAAATGGAGTAGTGGAGAGAAAGAACAGGACCCTCATTGAAGCTGCAAGGTCCATGCTGGCTGACTCAGGTTTGCCATTGACCTTTTGGGCCGAAGCTGTCAACACAGCTTGTTATGTGCAAAATAGAGTTTTAGTAAATCAGAGGTTGATGAAGACTCCATATGAAGTTCTCCATCATTTGGCTCCTCTGATTTCATTTTTCAAAGCATTTGGGTGTCCCTGTTTTATTCTCAACACAAAGGATCAACTCCACAAATTTGATCCTAAGGTGGATGCAGGATACTTTGTTGGTTATTCATCTACTTGCAAGGCATACAGAGTCTTCAACTGCAGAACAAAGATGGTTGAAGAAACTCTACATGTTAAGTTTAATGAATCTCCAAAGGACAAGATTCCACAAAGTCCTGTGGAGTTATTTGATTTGGACATACTGCAATATGTTCCTTATCAAACTCCTGCTGTTGCTCCTGTCAACAGTTCACCACCTGGTGGTACTGCTGATGATGATGATGATTGCAGTACTCACCTCTTCAGGTTTAGTGATCAGCTGCCTGACTCAACTAGACCTGATGTTCCTGTAGCGCCAGTAGCACCATCCACAACAAATGCTGATGAGATTTCTTCGAATTCAACTTCCTTTGAATTACCATCCACTGATTGGTTTCAAGGAAATGATTCACCATCACCATCTGTTGCTGCTGAACCGGCTACAAACACTTGCACAGATCTCATTGTGTATCAAGATCTGAAGAATCACCCTATGTCTCAAATCATTGGTGATATCACTGCTGGAGTATCAACAAGAAGTCAATTGTCAAATTTCTGCTTCTATGCTCTCTTCATCAGTCAGCAAGAGCCAAAGAATTATCACATTGCTTTAAAGGACAATGGATGGGTTGATGCCATGCAGCTTGAGCTTCTTCAGTTCAAGAAACAGCAAGTGTGGGAACTGGTTCCTCTACCTCCAGGTAAGTGTGCAATAGGCACTAATGGGTGTTTAGGAACAAAACTGATGAAAATGGGCTTATTGTTAAGAACAAGGCCAGACTGGTTGTTCAGGGGTTTGCACAAGAAGAAGGTATTGATTATGATGAAACCTTTGCCCCTGTAGCCAGACTGGAAGCAATTCGATGTTTTTAGCTTATGCTGCTTATCAAAAACTTAAAGTCTTTCAAATGGATGTCAAAAGTGCATTTTTGTATGGAAAAATTAAAGAAGAGGTTTATGTATGTCAACCTCCAGGCTTTGAGGACAATAAACCTAATTGGGTGTATAAGCTTGATAAAGCTCTTTATGGGTTAAAACAAGCTCCCAGAGCCTGGTATGAGACATTATCAAACTTTCTCTGGAAAACAATTTCACTAGAGGCTCCATAGACAAGACTTTATTATTAAGAAAGCTGGGCAGCATAATCTACTTGTTCAAATTTATGTAGATGATATCATTTTTGCATCCTCTGATCCAAAGTTGTGTGATGCCTTTACAAAGTTGATGCAACAGAAGTTTGAAATGAGTGCCATGGGAGAATTACAGTTCTTTTGGGGTTGCAAATCAAACAAAAGGCTGATGGAATTTTTATTCATCAATCCAAATATACAAAAGATCTTTTGCAAAAGTTTGATTTACAAAACTGTAAGCCCTGTTCTACTCCCATGAGCAGCACCACACAACTGGACTCAGATCAGAAAGGTAAAGTGGTTGATGAAACACTTTACAGATGTATGATTGGGTCCTTGATGTATTTAACAGCTTCTAGACCAGATATTATGTTTGCTACATGTGTTTGTGCTAGATTTCAGGCTGCACCTAAAGAGTCTCATCTGATTGCAGTCAAGAGGATCTTTAGATATCTGCAAGGCACTCCATCTCTAGGTTTATGGTATTCTACCGGACATTCTGGTAAATTAGTTGCTTTTTCTGACAGTGACTATGCAGGGTGTAAGTTGACCAGGAAATCAACTTCTGGTGGATGTCAATTCCTAGGCAACTGCTTGATTTCTTGGCAGAGCAAGAAACAGACCTCAGTTGCTACATCCACTGCGGAAGCAGAGTACATTGCTGCTGCAAGCTGTACATCTCAGGTACTCTGGCTTCAAAACCAACTTTGGATTATGGCATTACAGAGACTAAGACTCCATTGTTAATGGATAGTGCTTCAGCTCTTTGCATTGTCAAAAATCCAGTCCAGCACTCTAGGACCAAACATATAGAGATCAGACATCATTTTATAAGGGATTGTTTTGAAAAAGGTCTGATTGATCCTAAGTTTGTGCCTAGTGCTGATGAGCTTGCAGACATTTTTACTAAGCCTTTGGATAGTTCAACTTTCCAAACCTGGTGTTAAGGCTTGGTATGCTGCAGCTAGAATAGGTGACAACTACTGATGATCTCAGTAATTCATACTGATGATCATGAGTACCTGTCACATATAAGTACTGATGAGCTCTTTTAACCTCAGTAGTTTTTTAACTACTGAAGGCTAAATGTCTCACAAGTACTGAAGTACTTCATCTGTTCTAAACTACTGATGTAGTTACAACTACTGATGCAGTCATAACTACTGCAATCAGTAAAAACAGATAAGTACTGATGTCCTATGAAACAACTGAAATCAGCCATAAAGACTGATGAATGTGTTGAGGACAGTTTGAAACAGCTGAAAAGCTAAGAATTGACGAAAACAGCTGAAGAGAACTTTCTCTTCAGTCGTTTGTACAACTGCTGTTTCATTTTAAACAACTGAAGCAAAACCACGTCTTCAGTAGTTTTATAACTACTGATGACTAATACCAAGTCTTCAGTTGTTTACAACAGCTGATGACAAAACCACTGTCTTCAGTAGTTTCATAACTACTGATGACAAACACCATGTCCTCAGTTGTTTCAATCATCTGAAGTCAAAACCACGGTCTTCAGTAGTTTTCTAAACTACTGATGCCTAACACCACGACTTCAGCTGTTTCAACGTCTGAAAGGATAATACCATGTCAACGGTCGTTTAAAACTACTGATGACTAACACCACATCCTTCAGTCGTTTCCTCACCCGTACCCTATAAATACCCTAACCTGAGCTCTCATGCTTCATCTTCTTCAAACCTAACGTTCCTCTCCCAAACTTCTTCTCCATGGCGTCTATGCAAATTAAACCGCGACACAACTGTGTTGCCTACCTCACAAAATCGCCGATCTGGACTAAGTTCGATACTGCTATCGATCTTATGGTTCAGTCCCAATACAACAAGGCATTCCTTCTGAACCCCGTCTTACATGCCGAATCCTTGAACCAATTTTGGATGAACGTTACTGTTACAACTGAGGAGAGCAACACACGATCCCTCCGGTCAGTCGTCAACAACAAAGAAGTAGTGATTACTCCTGCAACAATCCGTAAAATTCTTCAACTGAGTGATGCTACCTCTCTGCTGGATATCCGAAGGGCACCATAGATCTATCATTTGCTCAGCATGGATATCAAGTGATCTCAGTGCCACCACCATCATGAAGAAACACTTTAATGACGCTGAGCGCCTGATTTTTCACATGGTCAATGTATGTTTGGCCCCTAAGACATCGTCTTGGGATCAAATGTCCACCAAATGGCAGCAGGTAATGTATTCTATCCTTGAGCAACAACCACTGAACTTTTCAGAATTAATATTTTCAGAGCTCAAAGATATGGCTCAAAAACTAACTGCCAACCGTTGGATACTCTATCCACGGTTCATAATGGCCATTATTTAGACCAGCTTAATGCTGAGGGACTTGTTGGCTTGGGAGTCCCTGCTACGGCTGTTCTGCCAGAAGTATACTCCCGGCACAACTCTGACGGACACTCAAACTGGCTGCCAAGCTGCGAAAACCCACGCAGCTGGAACCACAGCCACCACCTCCAAATCCAATGTCCCCACCAAACCCACCAAAAAGAAACCCAAAATGGCTACTCAGGGAATTGAGTCCCCTGAGGATGCTCCTGCAACACAAACGCAGGATATATCCACTAGTCCAAACCCCTAGTGGATACAATGACTCTTCCAGCCACAGCCGCTCAGGCTTCCTCTCAACAGGAGCCTGCAGCAACCAAGGGGCACCTACTTATCTGGGATCTTACTCACTTGAGGAGATTGCCATTGAAGAGCACCATCACCCCAGGTGCACACTGCTTCTAACCCCTTACCCCAAACAACCGCCCCTCACAGCCCAACTTTAATAGTTGCACAAGTGCTGACTCAATTGCACTCCTCACCCCCTCCCCAGAAACCACTTACTACTGGGAATACCTCTACAATTGAGGGGGAGGAACACAGTGCACCTGAGAACCCACAGCACAGGGGTTTCCCAATTCTATCTCCTGGTGTAGACAAGGAGCTTAGAATATCTAGTGAGGCTGCCACCTCCTCTGTCTCAGCACATGACCAGAGTGAGGCTGGTAACATTGCTAAGACCTCCCTAGAGGCAACAGCTGATGATGGACATTGTCCTGAGGCTGGAAGTCCCCAGTACCAAGCACAAGGGGCACATGCACCAACTGGTCTACACCCAGTGCATGTAAATCCTGCTCTAAGCAGGAGGTCAGGTGATTCAGTATAACTGATGATGACCTGAGCTTCTTCTATGATGTAGTTGCTCAAAACACCATTCTAGAGGATGAGGTTAGCAGACTCAAGAGCTGCTGGCCAAGATGTCTCAGGATGCAAGTCCATCTGCCACCCTCATACACCCACAGATGGCACCTTCCCTTGAAGGTTTCCCAAACACAGAGCCACCCCAAATCAACCACCTGCCTCTGCTTCAGGCCCTACTTCTCAGGAACAGAACCCTCCTGAGCAAATAGGTGCTGTACTCCAAAATTCCCTCCCTCTCATCACCCAATAATCACTGATATAGTGATCAAAGCCCTTGATGAGAGGCTTTCCTCAACATTACAGCCCTTGGTTGATGCTGCTGTCCAAAAGACTCTTTCTGCGGTACCAACCCCTTCCTCCAATGCAACCAAAAAGGGGGAGAGTATGCAGTGAAAGAAGGAAAGAGGAAAAGATCTGAGGAAAAGAGAGGAGGGAAAGAACAGCAACCAATGCTCACTACAAGAGAAAGAAAGGTGCTGATGAGCACATTGCTGAAGATAAAGCCTTGGAGCTACTGATAAAAGAGGCTGATGCCGAACACAGTAGATCAATGGACAACATCATTGATCAGCTGTTTAGGCAAGGCCATGACACCAATAAACTTGACTCTGAGATTCGACGACTAGAGATTGAAGAAATCCAGAACAGATGGGCAAGTTATGAAGTGTTAGAAAGAGAAAGGCTTGAAATCATGATCAGATTTATTGCAAAATATCTTGGAAGGTCAATGATCGAAATCAAAGCTTGGTCCAGGGACAGTATCTTGGCAATCACCACCAAGATCTGTTCATCTGAAGTATATACTAAGGGGCTTGTCATTGAAGCTTTGAATGAAGGGGTGCTGGGAGCAGGACTGAGCTAGCCAAGCAATCAAAAGCCACACTCACCTCAAGGATGCTAGAACAGCCTGTCAACATTCCCACACCAAAACCACCCAAACACAACCCACCAAACCAACTCCCTTACCCTCAAAACCCATAGCCGATGATATACCCTTGAAGAAGAGAAGAGAAGGATATTGAGGCTAGAAGAGATGACGAAGATGATGAAGACAGGCTGCCGCTCTCAGCTGTGATTCAGTTGCCTAAGGCCACAAGTCACTCCTCAGCAATAACTCCTGAAGTCCAGAGACAAATGGTTAAAGTGAAGCTAGAAGAAGAAGAGCTTCATAAACTGCATGATGAGGAATTGCTGAAGAGAGTTGACAAAGCTTATGCAGCCACATCTTCTATCATCAATATGAAGGAGCAAGCCCTCAGACTTTACACTCTCAGGCATACCTTTCAATATCAAAAGGAAAGAGTGAGGATTTGGCCTGATCCCAGGGTCTCTCACAGAATTCATAAGAACAATATACCTCAGAGATACATTGGCCAGGTGAAAAAGATCGTAGATGAAGTGATCTCTCTGGTCTTTGTAGTTTCACCCTGGGAAATCCTGGAAGACTTCAAGAAGGCCTACAAGCTAATCTAACCCCTCAGAAGATGCTAGAAAACAAAATAGTGAAAAAGGGGTTAGTTTACAAGAGGCTTGAGGAAGTCAGGAAAAATGAGCTCCAGTTGTTCCTAGAGGGTAATCACCCGGATGAGTTTGCTTACAGAATAATAACAACTGTGGAGCTAAAGAATGGGAAACAGGCCAAATACCTGTCTGAGTATTATGGGCCTGAATCATTGTTTGAAGGAGGTACTGAAGTGCTAACTATGGAGGAACAAATCACCTTCCTTGAGGCCTACACAAGAGAGTCGTACAGACTCATTATGGGGAAGTAAATCTCATGAATGGGATAACAACTCTGTGTTTCCCCAAAACAGAGTTCCCATTCATACTCTGCCAAACAAATATTTGAGATTTCTTCCCAGGCCGGAGCGTACATGGGTCATCTTCTCTACTGATCAAGAAGGAAAAAGACCAACATTTTGTTTCAATAAGTGGGAGTATAAATAAGTTAGAGGTTTTGGCTGCATTGGTTCAGGGGGAGTTTGTTGGACCAAAAGAACCAATGAGCCAAGATCAGAAAACCTCTAAGTCCCACACGGTATCACAACAACTGCTGAAAGCCTCATCAGTAGTTTGACAAGTGCTGAAGACTTCAACAGCTGAAGATCAAGTGCTGAAGACCTTAACAGCTGAAGAACCAAAGTGCTGAAGTACAACAGCTGAAGAACACAAGTGCTGAAGCTGAAAGACCAAAGTACTGAAGTACAACAGCTGAAGAGTTCACAAGTGCTGAAGATACAACTGATGTACAAAGTCTGAAGACAAAGACTGAAGACATCAGCTGATGATATCTACTGAAGTCATCAGCTGATGAAACACCTGAAGGTCAAAGTCTGAAGATCAAGTACTGAAGCCTCAGTAGTTTGTCACAACTGCTGAAGAGTACTTCTTCAGTAGTTGTGATATCAGTAGTTTTATTTTTTTAGTTTGTTTCAGTAGTTTTGTAAAAGACGAAGAGCTTGTTCTTCAGTCGTTGTAGTTTCAGTAGTTTTATATTTTGTACTTAACTTGCTGATATGTTCTCAGTAGTTGTGAACATTTCAGTAGTTTGTTAAGAATTAGTTATTTCTGTATTGGATCTGCCAGTTGTCACTTTCCGTGACAACAGCAGTGATTGTTGCACTCTATAAGGAGTGACAACCTATTGTAATCGTGAATGAAATGAGTAATTGAATGGAATGAATGATTGATTCGATTAGAATATTCTACATCTATAAACATTCCTAGAAATCAGAAATACATATTCTCTCCCTATAACCGTATGCGATCTTAATGCTTACAAATATCGTTGGCTTGCTACAATTTGTCTAATTCGTGTTTGTATTCCGCTGCTTTATATTCTGATACATCAAACTTGTGATCACTGATCCTGTCATGTGGTCGTTATCATCTTATCCTACTTACACAATTCAACAAAAATTCCAATAAGGGTGACGAGAAGAATAAATGCCACAAATGTGGCGTATAAGACCAAAATATGAGCAACAAGCACATGAAAAAAAATGCAAAGCAATCAAACTAATAACCTATGTTGTTGGTAAGATGTGTGCAAAAATATTAAATTTGCTCAAACAAGAAGATAGGTTATGTGCCTCTCTGCTATGCGGTGGCACTGACCTGAGGATAAGCACAATCTATATATTTTAGAATTCATTGTTGTTGCGCCTTTATGCTGTGCGGTGGCACTGACCTGGGCTTGCTTCACTTTGAAAGTTCTAAAATATGTTTTCTTGTAAAATCTCCTGTGGAATTTTGATTCCATATAAGTGTGGGATCACAAATGTGTTGAAATAATCAAACCTTAAACTATCACCAATTTGTGTAAAACGTGTGTGTATGGATTTAAGGTACCAGTATACTGACAGACATTGTGGCTACAATTCTTGAATATCCAAATCAGTGTGGGAATCTAATAGTACTAGTATGATTTCCTAAACTTGCTAACGACTCTAGATGAAAAACAAGAATCAAGCATCAAAAAGGTTTTGATAACATGTCCGAATGATTTGAAGTTCCTGTATGATTCCAAAGTGAATTGGTCCATTTATGGTGAAATGAATGGAAGGTGTCTTTTCAGGAACTGAATCCCTTAGATTTCTATCTTTGGATTTAAACACCTCACAAAACCTCAAAAACAAGTTTAGTTTTGTATTTCAGTTTTAAGTCTTTTATTTGTTTAAATTTTGTCAATTCAGTTTGGTAGATATCGAACTACACCATGGAATTCAATAGGGGATTTAATCACCTAAAAGGGTCACGTCTGAGGTGACCACACGTGTTTACAAATGTAAAATCAGTCACGTTTGAGGTGACAAATTGTTTTAAAAGAATCATGTCTGAGGTGATCAAAGTTTTCTAAATTAAAATGATCATGTCTGAGATGATCGAGTGCTTAAAACGTCTAATCAAATGTAATAGGGTTTAAGTGTGGAATGGTCATAAAGTCAAAATCATGAGTATGATCCTATCACATGACTGGACCATGAATATGGACCAACGTACGAATGGACCATACTCATGCACTAAAAAGTGGAATGGCACATGAGTATGAACCATTCACCCGAATGGAGCTGTGTGAATGAGTTAGTCGCCCGACTAAACTCCAATCGGCCGAATGAATGTGATCGACTGAATCAATCGCACGACTGAGGTACAATCACCCGAATGAATAGAGCGAATGGGTCCAGTCAGCCGATTGAAAGCAAATTTATTATAAATAGGGCCATAGTCGATCGCATAACCTCATCACCCCCTAATCGCCCTAAAATCGCACACTGTACCGTTACTCTGCCAAAATTTTCACTGACTGATTTTCCCTCCAAATTTCGACATTCTGATGCGTTCTACTTGTTATACATGTACAATGAGGTGTTGTGTAACCGAAGTTTGTTTGATTTAAGACCTAATTTGTGATTCTTAGCCTTTACAAGAACCGCAACTAAAATGGACAATAACCTAACTAAACTATGGAAAATGTTAAAATCAAGGTTATCAGGTTATTAGTATAATGATTGTGAGTCTAAGGAACGAATACACGACGTCTAGTTTCAAGATTTGTTTCAAATTCGAATTTCATTTGACCAACAGTGGGTCATGCGACTGGACACCAGGATGAACTCTAATCACGTGATTGAGCTGGTCGAATGACTCAATCGGCCGAATGGATAATACGAATGAGCTCAGTCGTCCAACCGAACCAATCGCAGGCTTAGTCACCCGATTGAACTCAATCGCCTGCTCAGTCACCCAATTGAAGCAAGTAGAATGCAAGTCAACCGACTGAACACAGTCGCATGGTTCAATCGCATGATTGAACGAGGCTGAATTCAACCAGGTTAATTAGAATTGATTTTTGATATGTGGTTATCTAACGTTGATGTGTCTTCTATCATAGATCTATGGCTGACAGGTGGTCCATCAACCCCAAGCACAACATATGTGCTCATTTAGATGCCACTACTCGGAATGGCACCGAGTTTGCGGGGATTATCACATTCCTTAAGAGATCCAGGATCTACAGGGCTATATCCATACCATGCACTCCCTATAGGTCTATTCAGCAGGCCTTTTGGGAGGGGGCATCCACACCAGCCTTACAGCAACCGCAGTAGTATTTTTGGTTTGACGATCGAGGTCACACCTGAGGATATACGACATGTACTTGCCTTGGGTGACGATGTTGATCACCCTACTAGACTTCACCCGCTGACTGTGAGAGGGTGCTTCTTAAGGATGAAGTACGCTGGGGATATTAATGCAGGTGTGCTCAACAAGAGCAACCTATGTCCCCAGTACAAGTACTTAGCACATGTCAGCCTTAAGTGCTTGGCGTCAAGAAGGGGTGGGTTTGATGATCTTTCAGACTAGATTCAAAATGCCTACATGGCACTGTTCTGAACCACCTTTTCAGCTCTCAAGCATGATATTCTCTTATCTGATACAGAATCTGGAGGCTAAGGGTAAAGAGGGTTTTTGTATGTACCCTAGGTTTCTTGAAATGATCATTGATGAGAAGCTACCCTCTCTGCCTAAGGAGAGCCACGATGTTGTAGCGTTGGAGATTATGGGCGACACTACACTGGGTCGTATGAAGGTTTACAGGGGGAAACAGGTTAAGCGCCCTGTGAGGAGATTATTCGGCATCTGGCCCGGAAGGATTACGTGGCGCCAGCGAGGCGTAAATGGAGCCACGCACATAGTGGTTCTGATATTGACCAACTTGTGCTCCCGGACGATGATTCCGATGACGATGATAGCGGTGATGGTTGAGATGGAGGGCCTACTCAATTAAGGGCCCCCACTGCTGATATAGCATCTTTAGAATCCACCCAAGGCGGGACAGAGGCAGGAGGTTTCCATCAGGACTTCCAACCTGATGCGGAGGAGGAGTCGGATGAGAAGTCGTTGACTCGAACGATTGGCAGCAAGGTGGTTGCCACTGAGCGAGGGATTAGGGCGGCTGGTGAATGCCCAGGAAGGTCTAGGGAGACTATGGCTGATCCAACCTACACCTCAGATCAGCCCAACATCCCAGGGGCAGCATCCACCTCGAGGGGCTCGAGGAAGAAACGGATGGCTCAGCCTTATAGGATGAAAAAGAAGAGGAGGGGGATGACGTTTATCACCACCACCATTACTACCACCACTTCCACCACTCCACTTACAGCCACCACTACCACTGTTCAAACCACCACCACTACCACCTCATACACCACAACCACACCCACTCCACCAGTTACCCGCTTCCCATTCACCACCCTACAGCTCATCCACAGCCATCCACATCTATACCACCCCCAATCTTCTCTACATCCACTACCACCACCACCAACCATGAAGTCGGGACCTCATCACAGGTCCCACCTGTTTTTGGATCCTCTTAGCCATCTTTCGGGTTAGAGGAGCAGCTGACTAACCTGAACCGGTTAGTACTGAAGCTACTGGCGATGGATGAACAACAAGCCTCTCAGCTTAATCAGCTGATGGAGCTCAATGTATCCCAAGCCCAGAGGATAGAAGCTCAGCGCTAACAGATTGAGGAGCTACTTGAGACACATGCTTCATCCATTCAGAGGTTTGAGGCTTAGAGCCAAGAGATCACAGAGCTGAGATAGATGCATACATCCTCAGTACAGAGGATACAAGATTTAGAGGCCCAGGACAAGAAGCTTATGCTGAGACTGAGGGGATCCAAAGAGGAGCCTCTAAAGATCTGAGAAGGTGATCCAAAGATGACAGTGATGATGATGAGGATGCTGATGATGATCATCATGGTGATGATACAGAGGGAGGTGATGATGCGGGTGATGATAGTGATGATAAAAGAGAAGGTGATACTTCTACTACAAGTGCCACATCAGCAAGTGAAAGGAGGACCAAGAGAGCTCAAGACAAAGGTGCCTCTACTAGCCCCATCAGTAGAGGAGCACATGATTCAAGATAAGAGTAATGCATAGTTGTTTTTGTTATTTAAAATCATGTGTATGTGAATATTGTATCAAATTAATATAATTAATGTTTATATTTATTATTGATGTTTACTGCTTTGATTGTTGACTAATGGTTGATGTGTTACATGTTTTAAGTCAAGCAGATCCAAATTTTCAAGGAGATGAAAATGATGTTGCTCCCCTCCAATAGATCAAGACTCAACTCACGATGATTCTTGATGTGCAGGGGATAGTCAGGAGATCGGTGAATTACACTCCTGGAGAAGGAGAGATAAATCATGATCTCACCGACAAGCAACTGGCCGAAATGTTCCGACTAAATCCCAATGAGATTGTGAAGGATGCACCTACAGTCTAAGTGGAAAGTGACGATGAGCTTCATGATGTTGATGAGATCAAGATTGATGATGTTACAGATCAACATTATCCAGAGTACACTGACAATGAGGGTAATGTCAATCCCAATCTGGGCGACAATCTTGTCAGTGATACTTTTGAGACTCTGGATAAAATGGAACAAGATTCGGAAAAGAATAAAGAGCAGGCCCAAGCCTCGGACGCCAAAGTCAACATCAGAAAGGCTGAATGGGTTGCATGCTTTGAAGAAATAAGTGTTGGATCTTATATGCCCAAGGCACATACAAGATTGATGTGGTTAGTACGTCATGATCCAAGTCAGGTCATACCCAATAACAAGTTTAGCAAACACCAATTAATATTTAATTGATGATATGATCATGCAATTAAATATTTACACCAATTTAGAAAATGGGTTTTCTAAATAAGTTGCATATGAGATAGAAGAACTTATAGGGATATTTTATTCATGGAAATTATTTGTAATGTTATTTAAGTTAGTTAAATAACATCAAATAAAATTGGGTGTATTAGTTATACAGTTAAGAGGATTAAATATATAACTAATAGGAGTGTTAGTTCAATAGAAGGGGTGTTTTAAAATGGATGGGAAACCATTTAAACTAAAAAAATTCGACAGCCCACTTGTGGGGCATTCTTGGTGATTTTGTGCTTTGAAAAAATACACTCTTTATAGTGTATTGAACACTCCATCTTCATCATTCATCTCATACATGCAAAAACCAAGAAACCCTTTTTTTTCTCTCTACATTTTGAAGAAAAACAATGCTGAAAAATCGTTTTTCAGCAGCTCCTTGGTTCGATCTTTGGTGTCCAAATCCTAGCAAAAGAGGTGTTTATTTTACACTTGTGGGTATGCAAGCTTGAGGACATCTACCTTGGTGTTTTGGTATTCAAGAACATCATCATCTTCATCCAAATCCAAGATTTTGACAGCTTATGGAAGGTAGTTCCGTTGTGTTGTTTTGGTTGTTTGTTTCATTTTGATAGCTAGTTCAAACACATATATTCGATCCTATGTTCTTGGGTTTGTTCATATTAAGTTATAAACCTTAATTTCCAGATTATGAATCAATATATTAAGGCTTAAATCCGCTGCATTTTTCATGTTTAAACAACTTTGATAAAGGTCTAACAAACCCAACATTGGCATCTAGAGCGGGTATGTGGATGACTAGCTTCTTTTGTCCTTATAAAATAGGTTTTATGGGGCTTCAACAACCTAATAGGGGCTGTTTTGTGATGATATGATGATACCCCAACCTTTGAAGGTTATATCTTGCATGCTTATGATTAAATCATGAAAGGATGACATCAAATGGTTGATTGTGTTGTTTGGACATAACCTAAATGTTTGGTTCATGTTGGCCAGAACTTTAAGGTTATAAAAGGGGTTCATTTTGTTCTTCAAATGATGTATATGGATACATATTTTAGTGCATAACAAAGCCTTGACCATGTGTGTTTTGGATTTGGTTGATTGTGATTTTGTCATGTTGGTTGTATTCATTCAAAGGGTTGTAATAATTTCTTTTGTGTTTGTATTTGGGTAGTAATTTATTTATTCAATTGGTTATGTAATAAATAGAATAGGTGCATTTCTTTTATTAGAAAATTGTATTAGGATATGATTTTGTAAAAGAAGATGCACAAGATGAAGACCCAAAAGGAAGGACACAAAGGACATGGACACTTGAAGCATTTGGATGTGGAATCAAGTGGGAGTTCATGGACACATATGATGTGTCATTGTTAACCCTTAGGAAAGACCTTATGACAACACTTGTGATGGCAAACAAGTGTAGTCAACTTAGTGGCTATGGTTATGCACATATGTTTGTATGATTATGCTTGTTTGGTTGTTTGTTGTATGATTGTTGTTTGATATTTGGATATGCATAACAAATTCATTTGCAAACTTAACAAGCTGAAAATTTATGGTTCTTAATCATTAAGTGGTTAATAAAAGGTTATTAAAAGGATTAATAATTTTAATAAATGGGTTTTTTTATTAAAAGGAAGAACCATAGGGTACCATGTTTTTGAAAGCATGCAAATACAAGGTACATAGAGTTTTCAAAACTAGAATTAATGAAAACTAAAATCCCTTTGGAAACAAGTTTAACACCATCCTTTTACATGATACTCGAATCACTTGAGAACTATTTGTGGGATAAAGGTCACCTAACCACTTTTAGGGAACTTGTGTTTTGAGGTGAGTCTAACGTACTTGTGGGATAAAGGTCACCTAACCGCTTGTATGTGAAAACTCACACGTATGTGTAAGTAGGACGACTTGAATTGGAAACCATGTGATTAGGGTCACTGAAGCATCGCGTACAATGGTGTTGATGGGATTAAACATGCCGACTAAACATATGATGTTTAACAGATCCCATAAGACTAGAAGTTGCAATAGGTTGCAATTATCAACTGTTGACTACCTTGTTAATTTAAATAAGGGGATAAAGGTCACCTAACCATTATTTAAATGTAACGTTGGATTCTATATTTTAATTGTTAATGTCTATGAGACATTTAAGTTTTTCAGAAATGCTAAAATGAACTTTGTCAATTATTGTAGTGATGACCGTTAATTATAACGCTACCACCCCGATCGTCCTTCCCTATCACTGAGATCTCTTCTCGAGAGGGATCGTCCTAACCATAATTATCTTATGGACTCAATTTTGAAACTTGAGAATCGTTCTCAAGAATGAGTAAAGACCTATGTCCGTGACGATCCCATACCTCACCAACCAACGCTGTTGATGTTAAGGCTTTTTGACGATTGGCTTAGGCACACGAAGGATTCTGTGCAAGTATCCTACCTCATGTTGGGAATATGATTCCCGAACTCCAAAAGGGTTTGGAGCATCATGGGGCATATGACATGATAATCTAGTTGAAGGAAATGTTCCTTCAACAAACTAAAGTAGATTGCTTCGAAACGGTTCGAGCACTTTATGCATGTCACATGGAAGAAACCCAATCGATATCATCTTATATATTCTTAAGATAAAAGCCACATTGATAGCCTCAAGATGCTTAACTATCCTTTCTCAAAGTAGGTGGCCAAGGATTTGATCCTTGAATGCGTAACTAAAGGTTTGAGACATTCATAATAAACTGTAATATGAAAGGACGGGACAAGAGCATCAGTGAACTTCATGCAATGCTCGAAGCAACCGAGACAGGGATGGGTAGAGAGGTTCTACCTATTCTCTCAATCAATGAGGGAGGCTATAAGGAATGGCCAATCCCGATCCTAATGAAATTATTGCCAAAGGAAAGGAATACATCAAATCAAAGGTTAAAGCGAAACCTCGAAAACCTAAGCTTATGAAGCCTAAGGTAACGAAGAACATTCCATGCTTTGAGTATGGAGAGATAGGACAATGAAAAGGAATTGTTCCTCCTATCTCAAGGAGTTGAAAGACAGGAGGGAACTTGGGCAAACCTCAAATACAAATTACATGATTCACACATTGTATTAAATGTGATTTCTTCAAACACATGGGTATTGGATACCGGATGTGAGACTCATACTTGAAATTGTTGCAAAGGGGTTCAAAAGAAATGTGCGCTTCAAAGAGGGAAACTCTATTTTGAGACTTTCAAATAGTTTGAAAGTTGTTCTCAAAATATTTTGTATGCACCTAGTTTGACTAGGAACATAATTAATGTTTCCTATTAAAACAATATAATCATGATTTAAAGTTTGTAAATAATGGTATTAAGTTTTATGGATGATGTATTTCATTTTAAGGATATGTTTTTTTAAAATGATATCCATGAATTGGTTCATGATAATTCATCCTATAATAACTCATTATACACATTAAGCACCAAGAAACTTAAAATGAGTTTAAGTTATTATTATTTTTGAGATTGTCATCTTGGTCACATAAACAAGAATTGGATTCAAACACTTCAAAAGAATGGTCTTTTGGAAACAAGTGAAAAATGTTTCATTTGATAAATGTGAACCAAAGACTTATTAGGAATGATACATTTGGATGTATGTGGTCCTTTTATGACAATAACAAAGATTGGTGAAAGATACTTCATTACTTTTACCGACAATTACAGTCGCTATTATTGTGTGCACTTGATGACACATAAGTATGAAGCTTTTGAAATGTTCAAAATCTTCAGTAATGAAGTAGAAAATCAACTCTACATAACTATCTATGTTCTTCGTTCTCATAAAGGAGAAACTGAACCCTATTTGGATATGGTTCAATCTATTGTGGCTATGAGCTTACCATCTTTATCATTTTGGTTTTCGCATTGCTCTTTAAAGCTCATATTATGAATATGACCCGAACCAAGAAAGTGTAGATTAGTTGAATATCCTAGAGACTGTATAGGATATTGTTTCTTCGACTCAACAGAGCAAAAGTATTTATTGCTCGAAAGGCTATGTTCTTAGAAACCAAGTTCCTTATCGAAGGAATGACATATGGAACTGTAGAACTTGATAAGGATCAAGATCCAAAAGCCGATACACTTATGGTTGACACTAGCAATCAACAAGAAGTTGTTGATAATAATCAAGAGGTTGATCAATACACACAAAAAGTTCACAATATCTGGTAGAGTTAGTATTCCATCTAAAAAATATGAATAATCCAAGGATGGATGCTATGTGGTTGACCCCTGTTGGCTAACCATATACCAAGATGCTATGTCCAATTTGGATTGGGACAAATGGCTTGAAGCCATGAATGTAAGGATGCAATCAATATATAACAACCAAGTTTGAGAATTGGTTGACCCTACACTTAACTCCAAACCGGTTGGATACAAGTGGGTTTTCAAGATGAAAACAGATATGTATGGAGACTTGAATACTTATAAGTCAAAGACTTATAGCATAAGGTTTCCATCAAACTCAATGGTTGATTATGATGAAACTCTTGCACCCGTGGCAATGCTAAAGTCGATTAGGATATTATGTGCCATAACTGCATATTCTGAATATGAGTTTTGGCAAATGGATGTCAAAACCGTTTTTCTTAATGGACATCTCGAAAAGACTGTCCATATAGTTCAGCATGATGGTTTTGTCGATCCGCGACATCCTAACAAAATATACAAGTAAAAGTGATAAATCTTGGATTGAAACAAGCATCGAAAAGTTTGTGTATATATGAAAGCTAGTGGGAGCATAATTGTTTTCTTAGTGTTGTATGTAGATGACACACTACTATTTGGAAATAATATTCCAACCTTGGAAGGTGTTAAAACCTAGCTTGGAAGATGTTTTTCTATAAGATCTCGTTTAAGCCGCCCATATTTTGGAATAAGGATGTAAGGATAGATCGAGGTGGTTAATAGGGTTAAACCAAAGTGCATATATTGATAAAATCTTGAAAAGGTTCAAGATAGAAAACTCTTAGAAAGGTATGGTACCTATCAAAGAGGGACAATGTTGATTACGTCTCAATGTCCAAGCTCATAGGATGAGCAAAATCAAATCAAGGATATCCCATACGCATCTGCTATAGGATCCATCATTTGTGTGATAATATGCACTAGACCAGATGAGTCATGCTTATTAAGTATGACGAAGTAAATACCAATAGAAATAACCATCGGATGGCTGTTAAAAGTATATTGGAATACCTTAGTAGGACTAAGGATATGTTTCTAATATACGGATCTGTTGAAGAGGAAGTCATTGTAAAAGGTTACATAGATGAAGGCTTCCAAAACTGATCGAGATGATTTTCGATCACAGTCGGGGTATACTTCCATTATGAATGAAGGAGAAGTGTCCTTGAAAGGTTCAAAGCAGGACACGGTAGCATTGTTCACTACAAAATCCGAATACATAGCCGCTTCATTGGCAGCTTGGAAAGCTGCATGGATAAGTTTGTCCACTGCTTATCTAGGGGTAGTCTCTACCATTCAAGACGCCCTAGAAATCATTGGTAATTATGTGGGTGGGATTGCTCAAATCTAGAAACCCCGTACTCATAAAAAAACTAAGCACCTTGAGGATATTCAACATCATAAGGGATGGAGTTGAAAAGGGTAAAGATATGTATTCGTAAAGTTCATAAAGATCAAAACATTGCTAATCCACTCACGAAGCTCCTTATTCAGGGCAAAGTATGAGGATCATACTTGTGGCTTAGGACTTTGATTTTCTGGTGATTAGAATTGATCTGTTTAGCATATAAAATATGGAACAATTGTAATATTTAACTCTTTTATATTTGAATTATGTTCCCTTTTAGCGTTTATATCCATGAATATGTTTATTATTCTAAAGTCCGTAGTCGGTCATATTTGTGGGAACAAATATGATGTAAGACTATTATGAACATGGATTGGTAGATATTCATAGGTATGAATATAGAGCAATTGGTTGCTACCAAGGTTCACAGATACTTGTGGGATGCAAATATTGGACTGACCTGCGTCTCAAATTTTCCTACATAGAATCTCTTTGATTGATCATAAGTAATTTTGAGAGTAAAGGCGAATATCATTTAGTATCCTCAGACCCGAGATGCATATTGGGTTTTGATATTCACCAAGTGTTATACCTTGGGCTACTTCTTCGCTGATTTGAAATAATGGTCAGTACGTAAGGCTATGTTCAGGTATGACATAAGGTGATTGTGAGAAACATATGTAGTCAAGATGGAATTGTTCCTCTTATTCATTCAGAGCATGATGTCTAAGGCCTGATTAAGTTAAATCAACAAGGCATGATCATTATGTGTCCTGGATTTAACATGACATCTGTAACAAAAGGATAAATGATTGATTCACCTAAATCATTTCAAGTTGGATACTTGAAGGGGATGATGTTATTGAATGGATTTTAAGTCATGTATTAAGGGTAGTAAACCGTTGTTAGGCGATATTTACTGCTTGCATCAATCTTCTATGAACCTTGTGCAAGTGGGAGAATGTTGGATCTTATATGCCCAAGGCACATACAAGATTGATGTGGTTAGTACGTCATGATCCAAGTCGGGTCATACCCAATAACAAGTTTAGCAAACACCATTTAATATTTAATTGATGATATGATCATGCAATTAAATATTTACACCAATTTAGAAAATGGGTTTTCTAAATAAGTTGCATATGAGATAGAACAACTTATAGGGATATTTTGTTCATGAAAATTATTTGTAATGTTATTTAAGTTAGTTAAATAACATCAAATAAAAATGGGTGTATTAGTTATACAATTAAGAGGATTAATTATATAAGTAATAGGAGTGTTACTTCAATAGTAGGGGTGTTTTAAAATGGGTGGGAAACCCATTTAAACTAAAAAAATTTGGCAGCCCACTTGTGGGGCATTCTTGGTCATTTTGTGCTTTGAAAAAATACACTCTTTATTAGTGTATTGAACACTCCATGTTCATCATTCATCTCATACGTGCAAAAACCAAGAAACCCTTTTTTTCTCTCTACATTTTGAAGAAAAACAATGCTGAAAAATCGTTTTTCAGCAGCTCCTTGGTTCGATCTTTGGTGTCCAAATCCTAGCAAAAGAGGTGTTTACTTTACACTTGTCGGTATGCAAGCTTGAGGACATCTACCTTGGTGTTTTGGTATTCAAGAACATCATCATCTTCATCCAAATCCACGATTTTGACAACTTATGGAAGGTAGTTCCGTTGTGTTGTTTTGGTTGTTTGTTTCATTTTGATAGCTAGTTCAAACACATATATCGATCCTATGTTCTTGGGTTTGTTCATATTAAGTTATAACCTTATTTTCCAGATTATGAATCAATATATTAAGGCTTAAATCCGCTGCATTTTTCATGTTTAAAGAACTTTGATAATGGTCAAAGAAACCCAACAATAAGAGCCTAACGGATTGCTCCAACGTCAACTGTCTACACCAAGCTTTACAAAGTGAAGAAACATCACAAGCTGTCAGGCAAAATCATAGTGTGGGCATATTTTGAAGATCTCAACGTTTATGCAGTTAACCCTTCAGATTCCCACACGATCTGAAGACTCTTCCCGGTTTTGAGCTTAACTAGTTAGCAAAGTTGAAATTGCTATATGCTGACCCTCATAAGATGTCCGGCTGGTTTGAAGCAGCTCTAAAGGGAGAGTACCACACCAGATGAGTCAACTTTAAACCTCAACAACCAACGAGGTATATCAGAAGATCAGAGGTTAATGCCATAACTGGAAAACCGAAAATAGTGCTAAAGTGGAGTCCTCAGCACAAAATGACTAAGATCCCTCTACGGGAGATGCCACGGGACTTCACTCCACACTCTAAATGGTGGTACTATGATTGGAGACCAGGAAAGGCAGTCATAGTGTTGAACAACAATGGTATTATGGAGACCATCAGGGTGTTTTACCCGATGTGGCTCACTAACTTGTCTGCTGATGATGTCTATACATTATACAAGTGGCCACTGTTCTATGACTCACAAGATATTGTACAAGCTCTACAATTTCAGAATGTGATATGACTCTGTTTTGCTTTTGAAATACATGTCGGAGTCACAAGAGAAAAGAAGTACAAGAAGTATGAGGAGCTTATGAAAGATGTAAGACATTAGATGAAACTAGGTCCAAGGGGGAGTTTGTAGATACATGTGTCCCTAGTTTCTGAACTTAATATAAAATTTCTTTATTTTCTTAAACATATGTAATTGAATGGGTACTTAATGAAATACAATGTGTGGTTGTGCTTATAATGTTTATTTTTTCATTGATTAGTAGGTAACGCTTATTGAACTAATTATATAGGTTTATGGTTGTTTGAATAGATCAAAGTCAAATAATTATTTGGAAACATATTCAAAGTTAACCATATGAAGTTCTCATGCGATTGGCCCATGCTAATGGACCATACGCATGAACAACTTCATGCTAATGAACCAGTCATACAAATGAACCAGGAGACTGGATTAGTCGCACGACTGAACCATGCTAATGGTCTAGTTGCACCATTGATAAACCCTAACCTATAAATAACACTTAAATGGTGGAAAAACAAGACACTTTGATTATTTTGATACATGCACGTACCCTAGCCGTCCTGACACCTCTAGCAACCTGTTCCCACTCATAGATCGCAGTAGATCGATTGCTAATCATTCTTAACGTTTAGATTCAATCTTTAATTGATTTTACGTGCGTTCTCACTGATTGGATCACCAATCAAATAGGATTCCGCACTATTTGATTCGGTACGCCCAGTACACGGTCCTAACATATTAATTTCAAGAGCCTCAACATTAGCTACCAGTATATATAAACCAGTTGCTTTAAGGTCAATGGTGTTCTTGAACATGTACACTGTTTGCTTCCAACTTTCTAACAAAGTATGGAGAATCTTTTTTTTAATTCCTTATTTGTATATTTCAACTCCAAGATATTCATATATTTTACAAGTTGCATAAATCTATGGTGTTGTTGAGCAATTGATTCACCCTCTATATGATGAAAGGTTTCATATTGTGAACGAAGGGTGTCTTGCCTAATGCTTCTGATTTCAGCACTCCCATCACAGAGTGTATGAAGAATTTTCCACAAGGAGATTGTTGTTTTATAATTTTCACATGTAATTAATATTCTTTAGGTAAAGCCATACTAAGCCAGCTGTATACTTTAATATCAACTTTCATCTTGTTAATATCATCAGGTGACAGATCCTTTGTACTTATAGGTTGATTGTTGTCATTGTAATCCAGCCTAAGTGTGGGTGGAAAACAAGGATTTTCAATTATTGAAACCCATAAGTCAGAGTCTGTATAATTCACTCTTGAACTTGATTTTCCAGAACTTAAAATTTGTTTTAGTTTCCAACTTTGGAGGTTGGTATGATGATCCACCAAAGTTACTAATGTTTAGTTAAAGTCTAAGATTTTAACTATTACAGAGTACTGTTTGAGTAATGAACTAATTAGTGACAAAACATAACAAAAATTAAACAATTAAGGTCATGAATCAGTTAATCCTTTTAATGACAATTAAATTATCAAATCGAAGATTTTGTTAATGTATTTGTTCAAAGAATCTTGAACAATTGATGAATGGCAATCAATAACCCAGATCTCCTATTCAATTGATTTGAATATTGATCTAAGTTAATTGAGCAATGGAACAGTACTCGCTGAAAGACAATTCACTGTTTTTAATGTTCACACAAAAATAATTTGCTTAAAAACAGAAGATCTAATCAGCAAAACAAACAAATCTAGTTAAAAATAAGCAAACAATTAAACACCTTTAAGACTGATAAATCAATCGATCTAAATCATTGAGCACTTAGCTCTGATACCACCTGTGAATCCAGGGATCGCATCAGGAATTATTAGTGTTAAAGGAAATCAAGTTAATGTTTGTAGAATGAGCATTAACCTAGTTTAGTTGTTTTATTAATGAACAATGATTATGACAAACACAATAATACGAACCTAATTAATAATCTAACTGGATTTGATTAAAATCTATTAAAATTTTTCAATGATTACAAATAAGTAATCAATGGATGACATAAACAATAAATGCTTTGATCGTCTTATGTATGTCGATACCTTTTGTGTGTATAGGATGTGAAACCTACCATCCATATTTATAGGCATGTGCGTTTCAGCTAAGGAAACACCGGATCTCTTGGGATTTGCACAACTGTCTTATTGACGTGTTGACTTGTTGACTTGTTGACTTGTCACACTTGTATTATTTAAATACATGTGTTTGGACTCCGCAACTACATAGACTTCCGTAGATGTTTGTTCTTCCAAAGGTACTTTGTTCTTTTGAAGCTTTCTTGTTCTTCCGAAGATACTTTGTTCTTCCGAAGCTATCTTGTTCTTCTGAAGGGATCTTCACTTCAACTTCAGAATTGGTTGTTCATCCACAGAGGATCTTCGGATGTATTTTACTTGTAAGAAACATATCTACAGAAGAACAAAATGTTCATCCGTAGATGTTTCTTACACTTGCTCAATTTTAGTAATTCTCCAATTAGAATCGTTGTACTTGCACTCATACACAAATTAACACACATATGGTTTAACCTATATACATAAGCAAACATCAAAATGATGAATTATAATCATTTATTACAAGTATTAATTAAAATTCTAAGCCTATACAAAATGATCTAGAACTATTGTTCCCAGATCTAACAGGTTCTCATTTTCTCCTTTATGATTTCCTTAATCACTTCACTTCCTTCACACATAGTATCAAGAACTTTCCATAGATCATGTGATATTTGAAAATTTTCAACTCTTGTTAAAAATTCAACCATCTATGTCGTTGCTAATATGTTGTATCCATTCATGTCTTTTTGACCTTCTTCAGGTCATCACCAGTGCTTTTCAAGCTTACTGTCTTTTTTATGTTATTATCTAGACCAAGAGTCACAGGAATGTATTGTTCCTCAGTTATGGATATCAATAGATTTTGATCTAGGAAGAATCCAATTTTTGAACATAAACTTTCGTTGCTTGAAATTTGCTTTGTTCTTGAGTCTTGGTGGTTTTGACCACCATTTGATGTTGAAATTTCATGAGACATGTTTCTTAAATTTTAAGTTAACCGTTTAAGTCAAATTTGATTAATTATTTAGCTCGGTGCTAAATTTGTTTGTACCCTAAGGTCACTAGGATTTGTTATTGTTTATGTCTTTTTTAATTGTTTATTGTATAAAGGAAATTAATTAATTTGTAACTACTTAAGTAATGTCCAAGGTTAAGTGTCTGGCAAATCTCCATAGAACGAAAAGGAATATTTTGTTAAGAATGTCATAATCAGTCAACACATTCAAAACCCTTTAATGAATCCAGTCAAAAAGTCAACACTGTATAAACAAATATTTTTAATAAAAGGTAAATTTTGTGAATCGAAAAGCGACTTTTTTAGTTAATTGAAAAGAAGAATATGTTTCTTCTTTGAATGTGAATGTTAAACCAACATAATCACCGGAGATTATGAAGGTTTGAATGATCAAACACTAAGGTTTATCCTAGGGTTTTTTGGCAACTGTCACAACTTCAACAAAGAACATTTTTTTTGTTTTACGAGATGATCAATCACTGATTTGAGTGTAAAACAACTCAAATATGATGTTTAGATACAATGAATGGATTCAAAGTATTCAAATGAGTGTTTGTTTGATGAAAATATAATAAAACATACCCGTGTACCTTCATATCAAAAACCCTTAGAAACCAATGAGGTTTTAGAGAGTTTTGTGATGAACACATTCGGAAAAAGTGTAAGAAAGATGATTAGAGCTTTAAACACACACATTCTTCTACAAAATGCACATAAATAGATTAATAAATCATGTTTTAAGCATTTGTTATTTGTTTAAAGTTGAAGTACTTATTTGTGATGATTTGCAGCTCGAAATGTATGTTATGAAGTTCATGAACCACAAATATCATGTTGTTGAAAAAGAGGATGGAAAATCAATGTTTGATATGAGCCAAGGCTCTGATACCACCTAGTATAAAAATAACCATAAACAACTCAGGTTGTTGATGATTTCCCGAAGGAACTTTTCCAACCTAGCACATCCACAAAAAGAACAACTACAACGTAACACAAGCGAGACCCGAAACCGTAAGGAGATCACCAAAAATAAAAACGTAGTGTATCAAAATGAATCATGGAAATTAACCGTACCGGCAATCGCTTACGAATGAACCTTGAAACTCGAAAGGAAGATTATGTTTCTCACCGAAACGCACTCAATTGTGGTGGGTGTCGTCGGCGAATAGCGATCGTGAGGGGCTGCTGGAAAAAAATTCGGGTGACATGAATGATGAGTGTTGAATTCACGATGACTTGCTGCAAGAGCAACGGTTTATGGCTGAAAGATGTTTTCATAACCTGTCGTCGATTAATTAGAGTTGATGGATTGTTTTAGGTGTCTTGCCACGTAACCACAAGGAGAAAGGAGTTTATATTTTACATTTTTAATTTACATGGTTATTTACACTTTAATACTCCTAGTTTATCCTCTGTACAATTTGTTAATTACTTTTAGTTGTTAGCCTATCGATGTATGCTAACTACATTTGGTTGTTAATGTAGATCTTAAAGAGTTGATTATAATATACTAAGTAACTCAAGAACACAAAAAAATAATTTTCAAGGTACTTGTGTATATTACTATTCAACTATAAGTTTACAAAACTCTTACAAATATAATACAGGAGTTACAATGAGAAACGATATATACTATCACCTACAGGCGGTTATACTTTCATACCAGCTGGAATCCTATAACTTAAGAAGATGCTATAAAGCTATAGTGAAATCTTAGATAATGTCTTATTTAAGATATGGTAGTTATGACATGTCCATGACTTACCTTTTGTCACCAACTAAACTTGGCAACTATACTATCAAATAAAGGTAAACGGTCCAATAAAGTATGGTTAACTACATGGCCTTTTGGGAAAATTCCATGTAGTATAAGACGTCTGTAGCGGAGTGTCAGAGAACATACTTATGTCCATTGGTTCACAACAGCATCTTCTGAAAGTTAATTGGCTTCGGAAGAACATGTTCTTCCAAAGCACTTTATACGTCAAAAGAGGCTGCTTCTTCCATGGCTTGAGGACTTCTATTTTAGATGTCATTGTCTATATATTCTTCTAAGTCTTGGACTTCGCAAGAGAAGTCTTTGTCGTTAGAAGTTGGTGCTTTTCATTCGGAAGTTGATATTGCATTTTGTCTTCGGAAGATCTCCATTTACTTTGAAAGTTAAACACTTAGCTTTGGATGTCCTTTATAAGTTGCACAAAAAATAGTCTAGGTGTTTAGATTTGGTTGCATGAGCCTTTCTAGATCCAACAAACTCCCCCTACGCTAATGCTAACGAAATCTCACTTACTTATACTTCTTAAGACTTTCTGCATAAGAGATATGAGATATTTGTTTGTTTCTTTGTTTTGTCTGGTAGTTGTGTTGAGAAGTCTATGCAAGTCATCAGAGGATAGAAGATCTAGTCAATCACTCCGAATGATATACACCCTTTGTTGTGCCCCCTGAACAGAGTCATCTAATAATGGATTCAAGTTTTGAATCTAAAACCATTTGAAGAGAGGCTTTGCCTTTGGTTGTTTATGCCTTCCTCTCCCTCCTCCTCCTCTTTCAGTTTAACTCCTCTACAATCTTGGTTCTAGCTGTTAGCTCGGCCGGGTGAGGGCTGCTTGGGTGATTTCTGATGTGGGCATCTACCTAAGAGGTTGAGGGGTTGGAGAATGCCTTCTCTACTAACTCAACAATATCAATTCTGCTCAGGTGTAGCAGAGATGAGACATTAAGCAAGTTCAGCTCGCTATTCTCTTTCTCAACAACAATGTTATGAGAAGAGTCTTCAAACCTTCACTGGATGATCTTCTTTCTTGGCACGTGGGGTTTGCTAGGTACTTTGTCCCCATTCTTGGTATCTAACAATGTTGGACCAAAAGAACCAATGAGCCTGATTAGAAAAACCTCTAAGTCCCACAGACATCACAACAACTACTGAAGACTTGATCAGCTGTTTGACAAAGTCTAAAGATTTCAACAGCTGAAGACTAAAGTACTGAAGACTTCAAAAGCTGAAGACCAAAGTCTGAAGATCAACAGCTGAAGACTAAAGTACTAAACACTTCAACAGCTGAAGACTAAAGTACTGAAGACTTCAACAGCTGAAGACCAAAGTCTGAAGATCAACAGCTGAAGAACAAAGTACTAAAGATCAACAGCTGAAGTACAAAGACTGAAGACATCAGCTGATGACAACAGCTGAAGTTCAAGTACAAGTACTGAAGCCTTCAGAGGTTGTTACAACAGCTGAAGAAGCATTCTTCAGTTGTTGTGATGGTTTCGTTTCGGTAGTTTTTCTTTTTGTTTTAGTATTTGTAAAACGACTGAAGAGCATGTTCTTCAGTCGTTGTAGTTTCAGTAGTTTCTTTTGAGTAGTTGTAGTGATAGTTAACACTTAGCATTTTTGTAAGAAGATGTCAGCTGTTTGACATCTTCAGTAGTTGTGTTAACTATCAGTAGTTTGAATAAATTCTGTTAGATGTCACTCTCAAGTGACATCAGTAGACGTCACATCTCCTATATAAGAGGTGTTGACCTAATTGTATTTGTGACATTCTGTTACCACGAAAGGGAATATTGAATGAAATATATTTTGCAGAATTCTTTGTCTATAACCGTTTGTTCTTACCTTGAATATCTTTTGTGTTCTTGTGAATTGACTAACTAAATGTTTGATTTCCGCTGCTATACTCTCAAATCAATCAAACGTAGATCACTGATCCTAACAAGTGGTATCAGAGCTGGTTAATCATTGATCGATCTAACAGTTGATCATTGAAACTGCTATTTGATATCTATGTTTGATTGAATTAGCTCGTTTGCAAGAACTGGTTATAGAATATTGATTTTCGGTCGCTTTCGTTTATTCATTTTGAGATCTCTCTTGGTTCAATTTGGTTTGTTGTGTTTTGTTCTAAATCTGCTATAGCTTAATTGAATTTGGTTGAATCTGAGATGACTACTCCTTCTAATGACCCTCACAATACCGGTTCCTCAACCAAGCCTCCGATGCTGGTTAGGACTGAGTATAACATATGGCAACGAAGGATGCTTCATCACCTGTCTGTTAACAGTTTTGGTTGTTGGACATCTGTGGTACATGGACCACATAACCCTATGGTGAATAATCCGGAAACCAATCAAGTGGTTCCGAAGAAGAGGGAACAATACTCAGATGAAGATCGGAAACTGTTTGAGATTGATGCTAAAGCCCATGGAATTCTGGCCATGGCATTGCCGAATGAAATCTATTCAAGGCTTATGCATCATGAAACTGCTCATGACCTCTGGAATGCATTGAAGGAACAATTCGGTGGAACTGGTGAGGTGTTAGCAAACAACAGAGAAATCCTCGCCCAACAATATGAGACATTCCCTCATAGAAAGGGTGAGACACTGACTCAACAGTTTGAGCATTTTTCCTGTTTGATCTCTGAGCTGAAAATGGTGAAACAGGAATACACCAACAGCCAGATGAATAACAGATTCCTCAGATCACTGCCTGAGAGATGGGACACATACACTATTGTTCTACGCTCCAGTGCAAATCTGGATAGCCTATCTCTCACCCAACTTCATGGGAAACTGCTTACATTCGAAAGAGAGATAGACCAGAAAAGGAAACTGTCATCATCAAGAAAGCTCACTCATGACTTTGTACCAGGGAACACTGCCTTGGTTGGTCATGAGTTAGAATATGCTGCATCTGAAAGCAATTATGATAAGCATATTGATTTCTCTTCAAACAGTTCTAATCATGCATTTGTTGGTATTGATAGTCATTCTGGCAGTAATAGTGACAATCTATGCTTCATTATGGATGATCTGAAGGGAATTGCTCATGATGATTTAGAAGAGATGGATATTCTAAATCAAATGGCCTTAGTTAATATCAGATCTCAGAAGTTCTACAAGAGAACTGGCAGGAAATTTCCTGGACTCTCTGGCAAAACCAAAGTTGGTTTTGACAAGAGTAAGTTGAGGTGTCACAAGTGCCAAAGGCTTGGACACTTTGCAAGAGAGTGTAGATCGACTGGATCTAACTCTTCTGCACCCTTTGTGACATTTCCAAGCACTAGTCCACAAAATAGAGGGCAACATACTGCTGGTTCTGGTCATCATTCACATCCTGTATCTCCTGCATACTTTGTCCCCCAGGGTTAAATGTCATACCCTTTTCCTGCTATAACTTGCCTCAGCCAAATCCGGTTCAAGCTCCAATTGCACAACAACCACATGCATTACCTGAACCTCAACCTTCCCAATCTCATCAACAAACTCAACCTCAACAACACAACTTTTTCACCCCAGGAGTTGTGGACTGGAGCAGTTTACCAGATGATTTGTCTCGTCATGAACAACTGTTCTCTGGTGCTGGTCAACATGGTGGTGACAATCCTTTTGGAAATTTAGCTCTTATGGCTTTGGAGTCTGCTGATACTTCATCCTCTAATGCATCTACACCACAGTTATCACAGGTATCCTCTGAGGCAAAAGCCAAACTATGTTCTGAAACATGCATAGCCGCATTTGCATCTATAGAGAAGCAAATGTAGCTTTAATTAACAAGAACATTAAGCTAGAACAAACGATTTCCAAAAGTAAAGTTGAATTTGAGTCTGTGATTAATGATAAGAATGATGAGATTTACAAACTTAAATGCCAAATCACTGATGATAAGGCTAGGGAAGAGATACTTCCAGAAAAGTACAGAGACCTCAAAGAAACACTTGCAACTACCCAGGTAGAGTGTGATCGATGGGTAAATTCTTGCAAGGGTTTTGAAATGCTTCTTAGTAAGCAATTTGCTTCCAATGTGAAGTTTGGCATTGGCTATAATCACACTGCTCCTCCTATAGATTTTACTCCCAGAACAGAGGTAGAATCTGATGGTGAAAGCAATAACCAATCCTTTTCATCATGTGATCTACTATCTGATACAGCACCATCAGAAGTAGAAGCCAGCATTAATTCTCTCAGAACCTATCAGCTGATGTTGATGGTTCAAATGCTGACACTCACATGATCACAAAGTTGATCACTCCAGGTGATATTTCACAAAGTACTGAAAGTACTAAAAAGAATGTTATAACACCTGGAGAACAAGCCCAAAGTACTACATGTACAGAAGGAAAGAAAACTGCAAGTAGAAAGGGTGGGAAAACTACTGAAGAAGATATCAAGAAAGAAGGTACTAAAGCGAAGAAAACTGCTAGTACTGATAGAAAACTGCTGAAGAAAAGGTCTGCAGTAGTTTATCTTCTTCAGCAGATGATCAACTTAAGATGAAGAAAAAGCCATGTGAAATATGTGGCTTATTCAATCATCTTACTGATGATTGCTGTTATAAAAAGGGCTCCAAACTCAATCATATTGAAAACATTAAAGAGCAAATGGATAAAATGAAAACTGAGTTTGAAATCAAATTTGTACCAGCAACATCAAAACCTGTGACCCCCAAAATCCAAAAAGAAATCCAAAAAAAGGGGTTAAACAGGTAACAGCTGAGGTTGCTCAAAGAGAGATGGTACAACACAGGAACCCATCAAACTCACACACTAATGTGTCTGATGAGCTGAAGGCTTTATCACAAAATCAGACACAACTTGTTATGATGGTTCAACATCTATTGGGGAGAGTCAACCAATTAGATGCTCCTGTGTTGAAACCACAGAGAAGAAAATCCATGCCAAAGGATTCTCTTCTTCACCATCTCCATCCCCTCAGGCTGTTATTCATAGCAAGTCTGTTAGTTTACCATCTGCTGATGTGAATAGACCCAAAACCAAAAAGGTTTGGGTCTCAAACACTAACTAATTGTTTATGATTGCAAGGTTCTTCAACATGCCAAAGTAGCATCTGGTATGTAGATAGTGGGGGATCTATGCATATGACAGGGAACAGCTCTCTTTTTCATGACTACTCTTAAGGAAAGAAGGGGTTTGTTTCTTTTGGCAATGATGCTAAGGGTTACATCATTGGAAAAGGCTTTGTCTCTAATGGAGAAATAAAGTTTGATGATGTTAATCATGTGGAAAATCTCAAGTACAATCTCTTGAGTGTCAGTCAAATGTGTGATAAAGGCCATGTTGCTCTTTTCACCAATCAGAACTGCAGGATTCTGTCATCCAAAGTTCTGAATTTGATTGATAAGGTGTTGGATGATCACACTCTCTTGAGGGCCAACAGGACAGGAAGAGTGTATGCCTTAGATCTTTTCAAGAAAATAAATATCAGAGGCCATCCTTGCCTATTTTCCAAGCCTCTCCTCAGGAATCTAAACTATGGCACAGAAGGCTAGGTCATGTTAATTTCAAAAACATGAATGAGCTGATCCACAATAGTTTAGTGAGAGGTTTACCAATAAAGGAGTTCTACTGTGATGAAACCTACACTGCTTGTTTAAAAGGAAAACAACACAAAATCTCATTCCCTCCTATTGAAGAGCCTAAGTCCACTGCCTGCTTGCAATTACTGCATATGGATCTATTTGGTCCTGTGGAGTGATGAGCATGGCAAAGAAGAAATATTGTCTCGTAATTGTTGATGATTACTCCAGATTTGTATGGACTTTCTTTCTACATTCAAAGGATGAGGTTGTTCAGAAGATTATCAACTTTGTGTTGTATGTTGAGAAGTAGTATTCCCTTTCAGTCAAGTGTATAAGGAGTGACAATGGAACTGAATTCAGAAACCATACACTTGATGAATTTTATCCTTCAAAGGGAATCAAAAGGTAGTTTAGCATCCCAAGGACTCCAGAACAAAATGGAGTAGTGGAGAGAAGAACAGGACCCTAATTGAAGCTGCAAGGTCTATGTTGGCTGACTCTGGTTTGCCACTGACCTTTTGGGCTGAAGCTGTTAACACAGCCTGCTATGTGCAAAATAGAGCCTTAGTAAATCAGAGGTGATGAAGACTCCATATGAAGTTCTACATCACTTGGCTCCTCTAATTTCATTTTTCAAAGCATTTGGGTGTCCCTGTTTTATTCTCAACACAAAGGATCAACTCCAAAATTTTGATCCTAAGGTGGATGCAGGGTATTTTATTGGTTATTCATCTACTTGCAAAGCATACAGAGTCTTCAACTGCAGAACAAAGATAGTTGAAGAGACTCTGCATGTAAAGTTTAATGAATCTCCAATAGACAAGATTCCACAAAACCCTGTGGAGTTGTTTGATTTGGACATACTGCAATATGTTCCTTATCAACCTCCAGCTGTTGTAGATCATATGGTGATAGGATCTCAGCATCTAGTTTGATCGATTCGAATGATTTCAGCAGCGGAATAGAGTACCAACTAGCACAATTCGAGCAAGAATACCAAAGATATTGCAATGAACAGAATTAGTTATAGAGAGAGAATGTTTCTTCAAAAAGAATATATCATTCAATCACACGCTTTTGTGGTGGCAAAAAGTGTCACACATACAATCAGGTCAATCATCCCTTATATAGGAATGTCGTGCTGGAACATTCCTTATATAGGAGATGTGACGTCTGCTGATGTCACTTGATAGTGACATCTAGCAGAATTATTTATACAACTGAAACACAACTACTGAAGATGTCAAAACAGCTGACATCTTCTTACAAAAATACTAAGTGTTCTCAGTTACTACAACTACTGAAAAGAAACTACTGAAACTACAACGACCGAAGAACAAGCTCTTCATTCCTTTTACAAAACTACTCAATGTAAAAACATAAAACTACTGATATCACAACTACTGAAGAAGTACTCTTCAGCTGTTGTGACAAACTACTGAAACTTCAGTACTTGGTCTTCAGACTTGAACTTCAGACGTTTCATCAGCTGATGACTTCAGTAGATGTCATTAGCTGATGTCTTCAGTCTTTGTCTTCAGACTTTGTACATCAGTTGTTCATCTTCAGCACTTGTGGACTCTTCAGCTATTGGACTTCAGCACTTTAGTCTTCAGCTTCAGCACTTGTGTTCTTCAGCTGTTGAAGTCTTCAGCACTTGTCGAACTGCTGACAAAGCCTTCAGCGGCTGTTGTGATATCATGTGGGACTTAGAGGTTTTTGATCTTGGCTCATTGGTTCTTTTGGTCCAACAAACTCCCCCTGAACCAATGCAGCCAAAACCTCTAATTGATTTATTTTCCCACTTATTGTTGGCAGAATGGTTGGTCTTTTTCCTTCTTGATCAGTTGAGAAGATGACCCATATAAGCACTGGCCTAGGAATGAGTCTCTGATGATTTGGTTGGCAATGTATGGATGGGAGCTTTGTATTGGGGAATTGGACACTGAGCTGTTCCCCCATCCATGAGACTCACTTCCCAACTATGAGCTTGTAGGATTCCTGGTGTAGGCCTCCAAAAATACAATTTGTTCCTCCATGGTGAGCTCCTCTGCCTCACCATCGAAGAATCCTTCAGGCCCATAGTACTCAGACAGGAATTTGACCTGTTTTCCATTTTTGAGTACCACTGTTGTAATCTGTCTGTAAGCAAATTCATCAGGATGATGACCTTCTAACAGCAGTGGTAACTCATCCTTTCTGATCTCATTCAGCCTCTTATACACCAGCCCCTTTTTGATCATTCTGTTCTCTAGCATCTTTTGTGGAGGCATGTTTGAGGTGTAGGCCTTTTTGAAATCTTCTAGGATTTCCCAGGGTGAAACTACAATGGCCAAGGAGATCACTTCATCTACAATCTTTTTGACTTGACCACTGTATCTTTGAGGGATGTTTTTCTTTTGTATTCTGTGAGCCACCCTAGGATCAGGCCAAATTCTTACTCTTCTTTCACATACTGAAAAGTATGTCTAAGAGTATAAATCCTCTGAGCTTGTTTTTTATATTGATGATGGAGGAAGTGGCTGCATATGCTTTATCTACTCTCCTCAATAACTCTTCATCGTGCAATCTGTGTGTTCTTCTTCTTCCAATTTCACTTTGATTGCATCTCTTTGTAGCTCAGGAGTTATTGCAAGAGAGAGATCTTTGGCCTTAGGCAACTGCAGAACAGCTGAGATCGGCAGCCTATCTTCTTCATCATCATTTTCTTCTTCTTCCACAAGCCTCAACACCCTTCTCTTCTTCTGCTTAGGTGCATCATCGACTGTTGGTTTTGAGGGTAAGGGAGTTGGTTTTATGGGTTGTGGTTGTGGTTGTTTTGGAGAGGGAATGTTGACAGGCTGAGTTAGCATTTTGGAGGTGAGTGTGGCTTTTGAGTGTTGGCTAGCTCAGTCCTGCTCCCTGCTCCTGCTTCATTCAAAGCTTCGACTACTAAACCCTTAGTGTATGCTTCAGACGAACAGATCTTGGAGGTTATGGCCAAGATGTTGTCCCTGGTCCATGATTTTACTTCGATCAATGATCTCCCAAGGTATTTGCTGATAAATCTGATCATGATCTCAAGTCTCTCTCTATCCATAGTGCTGTAGCTGGCCCATCTTTGTTGGATCTCTTCGATCTCTAATCTTCTTATTTCAGAATCCAGCTTTTCAGTGTCGAAACCTTGCCTAAACAGCTGATCAATGATATTGTCCATTGATCTGTTGTGTCAGCATCAGCCTCTTTAACCATTTCGTTCAAGTTTCTCTTTCTCAGCACTCTTCTTTTTCTTGTATGTGACATGAAAATCTTTTTGACTTTCATGTACTTTTTCAATTTCAGCTCCCTTCTCAATCACATTCTCCTTCTCTTTTTCGGCCTCATACACACAATCCTTCTTTTTCCACCTCTTTATCCTTCTTTCTCTCTCTCCTTCTCCATCCTCTTTCTTTTAGCTTTCACTGCTGAACTCTCCCCTTTTTGGTGCATTGGTCGCAAGGGATTGAGTAGCAGAAAGTTGTTGGCTCAGTACATTCTCCACCAGGGGTTGTAAGACAGAAGAAAGTCTCTCATCAACAATTTTAATAACAAATTCAGTTAGCTGCGGTGTGATGAGAGATAAGGGATTTTGAGGGATAGCATCCATTTCTTAGGGGGGTTTTGGTCCCGAGAAATGGTGCCAGAAACAGAGGCAGGTGGCTGAGAATTTTGTAGTGGCTGTGTGTTTAAGGGACCTTCAGAGGAAGGTGCCATCTGTTGGATTGATGTGGTGGCAGATGGTATTTCTCCTTGAGAGAGTTGGTCAAGTAGTTTTTGCATCCTACTAACTTCCTCCTCTAGGATTGTGTTCTGGGCGCAAGAACATCATAGAAAAAGCCCAGGTCATCATCAACAGATGCTGAATCACCTGACCTCCTGGTTGTAGCAGGATGTACATGCACTGGGTGTAGACCAGTGTGTAGCATGTCCCCCTTGTCTTGGAACTGGGGACTTCCAGCCTCAGGACTTTGTCTGTCATCAGTTGTTGCCTCTGGTGAGGTCTTAGTTATGTTACCAACCTCAGTCTGATCATATGCTGATTCAGAAGAGGTGGCAGCCTCACCAGATGTTCTGGTCTCCATATCCACACCAGGAGATAGAACATTTAAACCCCAGTGATGTGGGTTGTCAGAAGCATGTGTATCCTCTCCTCAATTGCTGTTGTTCTCCCCTTTGTGGTGGGTGGTTGTAGGGGAGGAGGAGAGGCATGCAGCTGAGTCAGCATATTGGCAATTATAATGGTTGGCTTTAGGGGCATTTGCATGGGGAGAGGGGATAGAAGCTGATTGCATCCGGGGAGAGGGATGCTCTTCAATGATAACCTCCTCAAGTGAGAGAGGTCTCAGCAATTTGGTTTCCCCTGAAATGGTTGCAACAGGATCCTTTTGAGAGGATACCTGTGCGGCTGTGGCTGGTTGAGTCTTAACACTACTGGGGGGTTGAACCAGTAGTTTTATCCTGTTTGGGTGGTACAGGAGCATCATAGGGGACTCATCCCTGATTAGCTTGTTTGGGTTTGGATTTTGGCTTGGTGGGGACTTTGGATCTGGCAATTGAAGCTGTGGGTTCCCTTTGCGTGGGTTTTAGCAAACGGGCAGCTTCTTTGAGGGATTGGTCGGAGTTATGCCTGGAGTATACCTCAACTAGAACAGCTAGTGCAGGGACTCCAAGGCCAACAAGGCCATCAGTTTGTAATTCATTGAAAATTATGGCCATCAGAAACCTGGGATATAATAGCCATCTTTTTCCCACAGGTTTCTGTGCCAAATCTTTGATTTCTAGAAACAAATTTTTGAAAAATTTAAAGGTTGGTGTTCCAGAAATGAATATAATACCTGTTGCCACGGGAAGACATTTGATCCCATGAGGATGTCTTCGAGGCTAAGCAAACATTCACCATATGAAATATTAATCGTTCAGCATCAGGGAAGTCTTCTTCAGTATGGTAGCAGCTCGAAGATTTCCGTCGTACCCATTGTTGATGAAGGATTATCAGTTGTGCCCTTCGGGTACTCACTCACACAAGCAGCATCTTGTAAATTTAGCACTCTACAAATGCTTTCAGGTGTAACCTCTACTTGTTTTGGTTAACCAATGACCGTAACAGAGATTTGGCCGGTAGGCACATCAGTGTGAACGTAGGCATTGGACCAAAACTGACTGAGTGACTCTGGGTAGATGGTCGGGTTTAAGAGCAGAGCTGTATATATGATAATCAGCCATTAGGTCTATGGCGTGATCAAACTTTGTCGAGAAGGCCGATTTCGTGAGGTAGGCGACGCAGTTATGTCGGGGTTTTAGACTCATGGTTGCCATTTTTGAAAGTATGAAGGTCAGAAGAACGGCTAATGGAACGTTTGAGAAGAAGACAGGTATTTATAGGGTAGGGAGAGGAAAAGGCTGAAAGAAAACTACTGAAGGTTTTGGTGTGGTCATCAGCTGTTTGAAACTACTGATGACGTGGTATTAACCTTCAGAGGTTTAAAACGACTGACAGTGGTGGTGTTGTCATCAGTTGTTATAAAACAACTGAAGACTTGGTTTTGACCATCAGATGTTGAAACAGCTGAAGTCTTGGTGTTAACCATCAGTAGTTATGAAACTACTGAAGGTAGTGGTTTTGACTTCATATGATGTAAACAACTGAGGACTTGGTTTTGTCATCAGTAGTTGTGAAACTACTGAAGACAGTGGTTTTGCCATCAGTGTTGTAAACAACTGAAGACTTGGTATTAGTTATCAGTAGTTGTGAAACTACTGAAGACTGTGGTCTTGCTTCAGTTGTTTAGAAATAGCAGTTGTAGAAACAACTGAAGAGAAATTACTCATCAGCTGTTTTCGTCAATTCTAGCTTTTCAGCTGTTTCATACTGTCCTCAACACTTACTCATCAGACTTTTCATTGCTTTTCAGGTGTTTCATAGGACGTCAGTACTTATCTGTTTTTACTGATTTCAGTAGTTGTAACTACATCAGTAGTTGTAACTGCATCAGTAGTTTAGAACAGATAAAGTACTTCAGTACTTGTGAGGCATTTAGCCTTCAGTAGTTATAAAAACTACTGAGGGTAAAAGAACTCATCAGTACTATATGTGACATGGTACCAATGATCAACAGTACTTATTACTGAGATCATCAGTAGTTGTCACTTATTCTAGCTGCAGCATACCAAGCCTTAACACCAGGTTGTGGAAAGTTGAACTATCCAAAGGCTTAGTAAAAATGTCTGCAAGCTCATCAGCACTAGGCACAAACATAGGATTAATTAGACCCTTTTCAAAACAATCTCTTATAATATGATGTCTAATTTCTATATGTTGGTCCTAGAGTGCTGGACGGATTTTTGACAATGCAAAGAGCTGAAGCACTATCCATTAATAACGGAGTCTTAGTCTCTTAATGCCATAATCCAAAAGTTGATTCTGAAGCCAGAGTACTTGGGATGTACAACTTGCAGCAGCAATGTACTCGGCTTCAGCAGTGGATGTAGCAACAGATGTTTGTTTCTTACTCTGCCAAGAAATCAAACAGTTGCCTAGGAATTGACATCCACCAGAAGTTGATTTCCTGGTAACTTACACCCTGCATAGTCACTATCAGAGAAAGCAACTAATTTGCAAGAGTGCCCAGTGGAATACCATAAACCTAGAGATTGTGTACCTTGCAAATATCTAAAGATCCTCTTGACTGCAATCAGATGAGACTCTTTAGGTGCAGCCTGAAATCTAGCACAAACACATGTAGCAAACATAATATCTGGTCTAGAAGCTGTTAAATACATCAAGGACCCAATCATACATATGTAAAGCGTTTCATCAACAGCTTTACCTTCTGATCAATATCCAATTGTGTGGTGTTGCACATGGGAGTAGAACAGGGCTTACGTTTTGTAAATCAAACTTATTTAAAAGATCTTTTTTATATTTAGACTGATGAATGAAAATTCCATCAGCTTTTTTTTGCAGCCTAGAAAGAACTGTAATTCTCCATTGCACTCATTTCAAACTTCATTTGCATTAATTTTGTAAATCATCACACAACTGGGGATCAGAGGATGCAAATATAATATCATCAACATAAATTTGAACAAGTAGCTTATGCGATCCACCTTCTTGATAAATAAGGTTTATCTATGGAGCCTCTAGTGAAATTATTTTGCAGAAGAAAGTTAGATAATGTCTCATACCAGGCTCTAGGAGCTTGTTTCAACCCATAAAGAGCTTATCAAGCTTGTATACCCATTCTGGGTGTTTATTATCCTCAAAACCTGGTGGTTGACACACATAAACTTCTTCTTTTATTTTACCATATAAAAATGCACTTTAACATCCATTTGAAAAACTTTAAGATTGTGGAGTGCAGCATAGGCTAAGAACAATCTAATTGCCTCCAGTCTGGCTACAGGGGCAAAGGTTTCATCATAATCAATACCTTCTTCTTGTGCAAACCCTGAACAACCAGTCTGGCCTTGTTCTTAACAATAAGCCCATATTCATCTGTTTTTATCCTAAACACCCATTTAGTGCCTATTGCACACTTACCTGGGGAAAGAGGAACAAGCTCCCACACTTGCTGCTTTTTGAACTGAAGAAGCTCAAGCTACATTGCTTCAACCCAGCCATTGTCTCTAAGTGCAACATGATAATTCTTTGGCTAGCTAGTGACTGATAAAGAGAGCATAGAAGCAGAAATTGGACAATTGACTTCTGGTTGAAGCTCCAACATTGATATCACCAATGATTTGAGACATTGGGTGATTCTTCAGCTCTGGATAAACAATGAGATCAGTGCAAGTGTGTTGTAGAACCTTCAGCAGCAACAGATGTTGATGTAGACTCTTGAAACCATGTAGATGGTGGCAACTCAAATGAAGTTGAAGATGCAGAAATCTCATTAGCATGTTGTGGATGTAGCTACTGAAGCTACAGGAGCATCAGGTTATAGGACACAGGCAGTTGGTCACTAAACTGAAGAGGTGAGTACTGCTATCATCATCATCAGCCAGCACCAGCAGTACCACCAGGTGGTGAACTGTTGACAGGAGCAATAGCAGGAGTTTGATAAGGAACATATTGCAGTATGTCCAAATCAAATAGCTCCACAGGGCTTGTGAATCTTGTCCTTGGGGATTCATTAAAACTTAACATGTAGAGTCTCTTCAACCATCTTTGTTAACAGTTGAGACTCTATATGCTTTGCAAGTTGATGAATAACCAACAAAGTACCCTGCATCCACTTAGGATCAAATTTTTGGAGTTGATCCCGTGTGTTGAGAATGAAACAAGGACACCCAAAAACTCTGAAGAATGAAATTAGAGGGGCCAAATGATGAAGAACTTCATATGGAGTCTTCATCAACCTCTTATTTACTAGAACTCTATTCTGTACATAGCAAGCTGTATTGACAGCTTCAGCCCAGAAAGTCATTGGTAGTTTCCAGAATCAGCCAACATGGACCTTGCAGCTTCAATAAGGGTCCTGTTCTTTCTCTCCACTACTCCATTTTGTTCGGAGTTCTGGAATGCTAAAATGCCTCTTGATTCCCTTTGAGAGGTAGAACACATCAAGTGTATTGTTTCTGAATTCTGTTCCATTATCACTTCTAATACACTTGACTGAGAGGGAATACTGCTTCTCAACATACAACACAAACTTGATAATCTTCTGAGCTGCCTCATCCTTTGAATGCAAGAAGAAAGTCCATACAAATCTGGAGTAATCATCCACAATTACCAGACAGTGTTTCTTCTTAGCCATACTCATCACTCTCACAGGACCAAAGAGATCCATGTGAATAAGCTGTAAGCAGGCAGCGGACTTAGGTTCTTCTATGGAGGGAAATGAAGCTTTGTGTTGTTTTCCTTTTAAACAAGCAGTGCAGTTATCTTCACATTTGAACTTCTTCATAGGCAGTCCCCTTACTAAACCATGGTTTAGCAGCTGATTTATGTTTTTGAGATTAACATGACCCAGCCTTCTATGCCATAGAGTAGATTGTTAGGGGAAGCCTTGGAAAATAGGCAAGGATGGCCTTTGAGATCTATTTTCTTGGAAGATCTAAGGCATACACTCTTCCTGTCCTGTTGGCCTTCAGGAGAGTGTATTCATCCAACACCTTATCAATCAAACTTAGAACTTTGGATGACAGAATCGATAGTCTGACTGGTGAAAGAGCAACATGGCCTTTGCACACATTGACTGACACTCAAGAGGTTGTACTTGAGATTTTCCACATGGTTAACATCATCAAACTTTATTTCCCCATTGGAAAACAAAGCCTTGCCGATGATGTAACCCTTTGCATCATTTCCAAATGACACAAACCCCTTCCTTCCTTGAGAGTAGTCATTAAGAAGTGATCATTCCTGTTCCCATATGATGGATCCTCCACTGTCTACATACCAGATGCTTTGTGGCATGTTGAAGAACCCTGCAAAACACAACAAATTAGTTAGATTTTGAGACACAAACCTTTTTGGTTTGGGCCTGTTCTCATCAACAGATGGTAAACTAAGAGGTTTGTTGGAAACACAGCCTGAGAGGAAGAAGATGGTGAAGAAGAGGAATCCTTTGGCTTGGACCTCCTTTTCTGTGGTTTCAACATAGGAACATCTAATTGGTTAACTCTTCCCAATAGATGTTGAACCATCATAACCAGCTGAGTCTGATTTTGTGATAAAACTTTCAGCTCTTCAGACACATTGGCATTGGAGTTTGATAAGTTCCTATGTTGCACCTTCTTCTTTTGAGCAATCTCAGCTGTTACCTGTTTAACCCCTTCCTTTTTGGATTTCTTTTTGGACTTAAGGGTTACAGGATTTGATGTTGCTGGTACAAATGTGGCTTCAAACTCAATTTTTCATTTTAACCATTTTCTCTTTAATTTCCTCTTTATGTTTGAGTTTGGATCCTCTTTTGTACCACAATCATCTGTAAGATGATTGAAAAACCACATATTTCACATGGTTTCTTCTTCATCTTATGTTGATCATCAACTAAAGAGAATGAACTACTGAAGACTTGTTGTTCAGACTTTGGAACACTATTTGCTTTCTTGACTTCCTCTTTAGTAGTCTTCAAACCCTTTCTACTAACAGTTTTCTTCTCTTCAGTGCTGACAGTAGTTGGAGTTTGAACTTCAGGTGTTAAATCTTGCTCTCCAGTCCTTTCAGGACTTCCAAAAATAACTCCTGAGTTGATCAACTCTTTGATCATGTGAGTGTCAGCATTTGAACCATCAAGATCAGCTGATAGGTTCAACAAGGGAATAATACTAACTTCAACTTCTGATGGTGCTCTATCAGAAAGTGAATCACATGATGAGGTGGATTGGTTATTGCTTTCTCCATCAGATTTCACTTCTGCTCTTGAAGCAAAATCTGTAAGAGGAGCAGTGTGATTATAACCAATGCCAAACTTCACACTGGAAGCTGATTACTTACTGAGAAGCATTTCAAAACCTTTGCATGATTGTACCCATTGATCACACTCTACTTGGGTGACTGCAAGGGTTTCTTTGAGGTCTTTGTACTTTTCTAAAAGTACCTCTTCCCTATCCTTATCATCTATGATTTGGCATTTAAGTTTATAAATCTCATCATTTTTCTCTTTAAGCATAGACTCAAACTCAGCTATTCTTTTGGAAATGATCTTTTCTATCTCTATGTTCTTATTAATTAAAGCTACATTTGCTTCTCTAACAGAGGCAAATGCTGCTATGCATGTTTCAGAACATAATTTGGCCTTAGCCTCAGAGGATACCTGTGATACCTGTGATGAAGAGGCATTTGAGGATGATCCATCTGCAGACTCCAGAGCCATAAGTGCCAGATTCCTAAAAGGACTGTCACCACCATGTTGACGAGCACCTGTGAGCAGTTGTTCATGACCAGACATGTCATCCGGTAAACTGCTCCAGTCAATAACTCCAGGGGTGAAGAAGCTGTGTTGTTGAGGTTGGGAGGTTGATGAGATTGAGATGGTTGAGGCTAAGGAAGAGCATGTGGTTGTTGAGCAATAGGTGCTTGAACCTGACTAGTTTGTGGCATGTAATAACAAGGGTAAGGATATGGCATTGGACCCTGAGGAACAAAATATGCAGTAGATTGTGGTTGAGAATGATGACCAGAATTGACAGGAAGTTGCCCTCTGTGTTGTTGACTATTGCCAGGGAAAGTCACAAAGGGTGCAGAAGAATTAGATCCAGATGATCTACATTCTCTAGCAAAGTGTCCAAGCCTGTGGCATTTGTGACACCTCAACTTACTCTTGTCAAAACCAACTTTGGTTTTACCAGAGAGTCCTGGGAACTTTCTTCTAGTTCTTTTGTAGAACTTCTGAGATCTGATATTTATCAAGGCCATTTGGCTCAAAATATCCATCTCTTCTAAGTCATCATCAGCAATCCCCTTGAGATCATCCATGATGAAGCATAGATTGTCATTGTTACACCGAGTAAACTGACTATCAACACTCACAAATGCAGAATCAGAAGTGTTTGAAGAGAAATCAATATGCTCATCATACTGGCAGTGTTTTCAGATGAAGCATATTCTGACTCATGACCAACCAAGGCAGTGTTTTCTGGTACAAAGTCATGAGTGAGCTTTCCAGATGATGACAGTTTTTGTTTCTGTTCTATCTCTCTCTCAATGTGAGCAATTTCCCATGGAGTTGGGTGAGAGATAGTTTGTCCAAATTTGCACTGGAGCGTAGGACAATAGTATATGTGTCCCATCTCTCAGGCAGTGATCTGAGAAATTTGTTATTCATCTGGCTATTGGTGTACTCATGTTTGACCATTTTTAATTCAGAGATCAAACAAGACAACCGCTCAGACTGTTGAGTCAGTGTCTCACCCTTCCTATGAGAGAATGTCTCATATTGTTGGGCAAGGATTTCTCTATTATTTGCAAGACCTCATCTGTTCCTCCAAATTGTTCTTTCAAGGCATTCCAGAGGTCATGGGCAGTTTCATAATGCATTAGCCCATAATAGATTTCATTGGGCAGTGCCATGGCCAGAATTCTATGGGTTTTTGCATCAATCTCAAACAATTTCTTATCCTCATCTGAGTATTGCTCCCTTCTCTTTGGAACCATTTGATTGGTTTCCAGGTTATTCACCATAGGCTTGTGTGGACCATGTACCACTGATGTCCAACAACCTGAGCTATTAACAAACAAGTGATGGAGCATTCGTCGTTGCCATATGTATACTCACTCCTAACCAGCATGGAGGCTTGGTTGAGGAACCAGTATTGTGAGGATCATTGGAAGGAGTAGTCATTTTAGAAAATTCAGACAAATTCAAGATAAGCAAAACAAATTTAGCTCAAAACCACTAAGAACCTCAATTAAAATAGCCAAAAGCAACAGAACTTCAATCTCTATAACGGATTCGTGTGAATTTGCTAGTTCGATCAAACTTAGAGCAAATGAGCAGTTTCAATGATCAATTGTTAGATCGATCAATGATTAACCAGCTCTGATACCATTTGATAGGATCTCAGCATCTAGTTTGATCGATTCGAATGATTTCAGCAGCGGAATAGAGTACCAACTAGCACAATTCGAGCAAGAATACCAAGATATTGCAATGAACAGAATTAGTTATAGAGAGAGAGAGTTTCTGCAAAAAGAATATTTCATTCAATCACACGCTTTCGTGGTGGCAAAAAGTGTCACACATACAATCAGGTCAATCATCCCTTATATAGGAATGTCGTGCTGGAACATTTCTTATATAGGAGATGTGACGTCTGCTGATGTCACTTGATAGTGACATCTAACAGAATTATTTAAACAACTGAATCACAACTACTGAAGATGTCAAAACAGCTGACATCTTCTTACAAAAATACTAAGTGTTATCAGTTACTACAACTACTGAAAAGAAACTACTGAAACTACAACGACTGAAGAACAAGCTCTTCAGTCGTTTTACAAAACTACTGAAAGTAAAAACATAAAACTACTGATATCACACCTACTGAAGAAGTACTCTTCAGCTGTTGTGACAAACTACTGAAACTTCAGTATTTGGTCTTCAGAATTGAACTTCAGACATTTCATCAGCTGATGACTTCAGTAGATGTCATCAGCTGATGTCTTCAGTCTTTGTCTTCAGACTTTGTACATCAGTTGTTGATCTTCAGCACTTGTGGACTCTTCAGTGTTGGACTTCAGCACTTTAGTCTTCAGCTTAAGCACTTGTGTTCTTCAGCTGTTGAAGTCTTCAGCACTTGTCGAACTGCTGATGAAGCCTTCAGTAGCTGTTGTGATATCATGTGGGACTTAGAGGTTTTCTGATCTTGGCTCATTGGTTCTTTTGGTCCAACATGTGGGTAAATCATCTTTTACAGCATGTCTTCCACCTGGTGGTATTGATGATGATGATAATAATATCAATACTCACCTATTTAAGTTTAGTGACCAACTGCCTGAGTCTGCTAAACTTGATGTTCCTGTAGCTTTAGCTGTTCCATCCATAACAAATGCTGATGAGATCTCTGATTCCTCTACATCTTTTGAGTTACCATCAAATTCTTGGTTTCAAGAGTCTACATCAACATCTGCTGCTGCTGAAGGTTCTACAAACACTTGCACAAATATCGTTGTTTATCAAGAGCTGAAGAATCACCCAATGTCTCAAATCATTGGTGATATCAATGCTGAAGTTTCAACAAGAAGTCAATTGTCTAACTTCTGCTTCTATGCTCTCTTCATCAGTCAGCTAGAGCCAAAGAACTATCATGTTGCTTTAAGAGACAATGGATGGGTTGAAGCCATGCAACTTGAACTACTTCAGTTTAAGAAAGAGCAAGTGTGGGAACTGGTTCCTCTACCCCCAGGTAAGTGTGCAACAGGCACTAAATGAGTGTTTAGGAATAAAACTGATGAAAATGGGCTTATTGTTAAGAACAAGGCTAGACTGGTTGTACAGGGGTTTTCACAAGAAGAAGGTATTGATTATAATGAAACCTTTGCCCCTGTAGCCAGACTAGAGGCAATTAGATTGTTCTTAGCTATGTTTCATTCCACCATCTTAAGGTTTTTCAAATGGATGTCAAAAGTGCATTTTTATATGGTAAAAAAAAGAAGAAGTTTATGTGTGTCAACCACCAGGTTTTGAGGACAATAAACATCCTGAATGGGTGTATAAACTTGATAAGGCTATTTATGGGTTGAAACAAGCTCCTAGAGCCTGGTATGAGACACTTTCCACTTTTCTTCACAACAATAATTTCACTAGAGGCTCCATAGGTAAAACTTTGTTTATTAAGAAGGTGGATCAGCATAAGCTAGTTGTTCAAATTTACGTTGATGATATTATTTTTGCATCCTCTGATCCCCAGTTGTGTGATGATTTTACCAACTTAATGAAAAAGAGGTTTGAAATAAGCGCAATGGGAGAATTACAGTTCTTTCTAGGCATGCAAATCAAACAAAAGCCCGATGGAACATTTATTCATCAGTCAAAATATACAAAAGATCTTTTGAATAAGTTTGATTTACAAAATTGTAAGCCCTGTTATACTCCCATGTGCAACACTACATAACTGGATGCGGATCAGAAAGGTAAAGCTGTTGATGAAACACTTTACCGATTTATGATTGGGTCCTTGATGTACTTAACAGCTTCTAGACCAGATATCATGTTTGCTACTTGTGTCTGTGCTAGATTTCAGGCTGCTCCTAAAGAATCTCATTTGATTGCAGTCAAGAGGATCTTTAGATATTTGCAAGGTACACAATCTCTAGGTTTATGGTATTCCACTTGACACTCTTGCAAATTAGTTGCTTTTTCAGATAGTGACTATGCAAGGTGCAAGTTAACTCGAAAGTTAACTTCTGGTGGTTGTCAATTCCTAGGCAACTGTTTGATTTCTTGGCAGAGTAAGAAACAAACATCTGTTGCTACATCCACTGCTGAAGCAGAGTACATTGCAGCTGCAAGTTGTACTTCTCAAGTACTCTGGCTTCAAAACCAACTTTTGGATTATGGCATTACAGAGACTAAGACTCCATTATTAATGGATAGTGCTTCAGCTCTGTGCATTGTCAAAAATCCAATCCAACACTCTAGGACCAAACATATAGAGATCAGACATCATTTTATTAGGGATTGTTTTGAAAAAGGTCTGATTGATCCTAAGTTTGTGCCTAGTGCTGATGAGCTTGCAGACATTTTTACTAAGCCTTTGGATAGTTCAACTTTCCAAAACCTAGTGTTACGGCTTGGTATGCTGCAGCTAGAATAAGTGATAACTACTAATGATCTCAGTAAATAACTACCGATGATCATTAGTAACCATATCACATATAGTACTGATTCTGTTAAAACAACTGATAAAGTTACAACTACTGATGCAGTTATAACTACTGATGTCAGTAAAAACAGATAAGTACTGATGTCCTATGAAACAACTGAAAACAACTAAAAGGCTGATGAGTAAGTGTTGAGGACAGTATGAAACAGCTGAAGGCTATGAATTGATGAAAACTACTAATGAGAACTTTCTCTTCAGTTGTTTCTACAACTGTTGTTTCATCCTACACAACTGATGACAAAACCATGTCTTCAGTAGTTTCACAACTACTGATGACTAACACCAAGTCATCAGCTGTTTACAACAACTGATAACAAAACCATGTCTTCAGTGGTTTCACAACTACTAATGACTAATACCAAGTTATTAGTTGTTTACAACACCTGAAGACCTAACCAAGGTTTTCAGTAGTTTCACAACTACTAATGACTAAAACTGAGTCTTTAGTTGTTTTCAAACATCTGAAGTCAAAACCATGGTTTTTAGTAGTTTTATAACTGCTGATGCCTAAAACCAAGACTTCAGTTGTTTCAACTTCTGAAAGGGTAATACCATGTCATTAGTCGTTTACAACTACTGATGACTAACACCAAACCCTTCGGTCGTTTTCTAACCCTTACCCTATAAATACCCAATACCTAAGCCTTCAGCGCTTCATCCTCTCCAAACGTAATGTTCAAATCTCCAAAACTTCTCTCTCATTAATGGCGACCATGCAGCTCAAACCACGCCATAACTGTGTTGCCTACCTCACAAAATCACCTTTCTGGACAAAGTTCGACAACGCCATTGACCTAATGGTCCAATCTCCCTACCATACGACCTTCCTTCTAAATCCCACCATTCATGTCGAATCCTTACACCAGTTTTGGACGAACGTCACCCTTATAACTGGGGAGAACAACACCGAGTCTCTCCAGTTGTTCGTCAACAATCATCAAGTGGTCATCACTCCAGAAGTCATTCGCCAAACCCTTAACTTGAATGATGCCACTTTCCCTACTGGGTATCCAAAGGGCACAACTGATTTATCCTTTGCCCACCATGGATATCAGGGAAACCTCAGTGCCTCTACCATCTTGAAGAAGCATTTCCATGATGCAGAACGTCTTATCTTTCACATGGTAAATGTTTTCTTAGCTCCTAAGACTTCCTCTTGGGATCAAATGTCTACGAGGTGGCAGCAAGTATTATTCTCTATCCTTAAGCAACAAGACTTAAACTTTTCTGAAATTATTTTTCTTGAACTTAAGGATATGGCCTCAAAACCTCTTTTTAATCGATGGATATTATATACTCGGTTCATTATGGCCATCATAGAGAATCAGCTGAAAGCTGAGGGACTTGTTGGCCTTGGAGTCCCTGCAATGGCTGTATTGCCTGAAGTATACTCCAGGCACAACTCTGACCAAACACTGAAACAGGCTGCCAAACTGTGAAAACCCATGCAATCGGAACCCACAGCCACCACCTCCAGAACTAGAGTCCCCACCAAACCTAAATCCAAAAAGCCAAAAACGGCTACTCAGGGAGATGAGTCCCCTGAGGCTGCCCCTGTACCACAAACACAGGAACCACATACTGGTATTAACCCCCCAGTAGTGTCAAAGACTCAACCTGCCAAAGCCGCACAGGTATCCTCTCAACAGGATCCTGTTGCAACCAATATTGGGGAACCCACACTGCTGGAACCTATCTCACTTGAGAGGGTTACCATTGAAGCGCACCATTCACCCCGGGTGCAATCTGCTTCTACCCAATCACCACATGCAACCGCCCCCCAAAGTCCTACATTAATTGTTGCACAAGTGCTGAGTCAGTTGCACTCCTCACCCCCTCCCCAAATACTAATTACAACTGGGCATACCTCTACCATTGAGGGGGAGGACCAAACTGCCTCTGATAACCCACAGCATAGGGGTTACAATGTTCCATCTCCTAGTGTAGAAAAGGAGATTGGAACTTCTGGTGAGGCTGCCACTTATCCTGCTTCAGCATATGATCAGGATGTAGTTGGTACAATCACTAAGACCTTACCAGAGGCAACTGCTGATGACGGACATAGTCCTGAGGCAGGAAGTCCCCAGTTCCAAGACAAAAGGGCACATGCTACAACTCATCTACACTCAGTGCATGTTCATCATGATTCTATGAGGAGGTCAGGTGATTCAGTAACTACTGATGATGACCTAGGTTTCTTTTACGATGTATTAGCCCAAAACACCATCCTGGAAGAGGAGGTGAGCAGACTCAAAGAGCTGCTTGCCAAAACTTCTGCGGATCAAATACCATCTGCCTCTTAAACCCCACAGATGGCATCTTCATCTGAAGGTCTCCTAAACACAGAGTGCACTCCCAAATTCTCAGCCACCTGCCTCTGCTTCTGGCACTATTTCTCAGGAACAGAACCGCCCTGAGCAAATAGCTGTTATCTTCCAAAATTCCCTACCTCTCATCACACCTATAATCACTGATATAGTGATCAACACCATTGATGAGAGGCTTTCCTCAGTAATACAACCATTGATCGAGGAAGTTGTGGTCAACAAGCTTTCTTCCAATCAAACCCTTGCAACCAATGCAACCAAAAAGGGGGAGATTAAGTCAGTGAAAGCAAAAAGAAAGAGAAGTGCAGAGAGGAAAGAGAAAGGGAAAGAAACAGAAGTGACAGAAGTGGAAAAGGAGAAGGAGTTGACTGTGGAGACTGAAAAAGAGAAGGAGAAGGAAGCTGACATGGAGAAATCAAAGAAAAGAAAGAATGAAAAGGAGAATGCCTTGGAGCTGATGGTAAAAGAGGCTGATGTTGAACACAGCAGATCAATGGATAACATCATTGAGCAGTTGTTTAGACAAGGCCATGACACTGACAAACTTGACTCTGAGATCAGAAGATTAGAGATTGAAGAAATCCAAAACAGATGGGCAAGTTATGATGTGTTAGAAAGAGAAATTCTGGAGATCATAATCAGATTTATAGCAAATATCTTGGAAGATCAATGATCGAAATCAAGGCTTGGTCCAGGGACAACATCTTGGCAATAACCACCAAGATCTGTTCATCTGAAGTATACACTAAAGGATTAGTTATTAAAGCTTTGAATGAAGCTGGTGCTGGGAGCAGGACTGAACTAGCCAAGCAATCTAAAGCCACACTCACTTCCAAAATGCTTGAACAGCCTGTCAACATTCCACACCTAAACCACCAAAACAACAACCCACCAAACCAACTCCCTTACCCTCAAAACCAATAGCCGATGATGTACCCCAGAAGAAGAAGAGAAGGGTATTGAGGCTAGAAGATGATGAAGAAGATGATGATGAAGATGAAGATAGGCTGCCACTCTCAGCTGTTATACAGTTGCCGAAGGCCACAAGTCACTCTTCAACAATTACTCCTGAAACTCAAAGACAAATTGTGAAAGTGAAGCTAGAAGAAGAAGAGCTTCACAAACAACACGATGAGGAATTGTTGAGGAGGGTTGACAAAGCATATGCAGCCACATCTTCTATCATCAACATGAAGAAGCATGCTCTCAGATTATACACTCTTAAGCATACATTTCAATATCAAAAGGAGAGAGTGAGGATTTGGCCTGATCCCATGGTGTCTCAGAGGATTCAGAAGAAAAACATTCCACAGAGATACATTGGCCAGGTGAAGAAGATTGTAGATGAAGTGATCTCACTGGTCTTTGTAGTATCACCCTGGGAAATCCTAGAAGACTTCAAGAAGCTTATAAAGCTAACCAAACCCACAGAAGATGCTGGAAAATAAAATGGTAAAAAAGGGGTTAGTATATAAGAGGCTTGAAGAAGTCAGAAAGAATGAGCTCCAGTTGTTCCTAGAGGGTAATCACCCTGATGAATTTGCTTATAGAATAATAACAACTGTGGAGCTAAAGAATAGGAAACAGGTCAAATACCTATCTTAGTACTATGGGCCTGAATCATTATTTGAAGGAGGTGCTGAAGAGCTGACCATGGAGGAACAAATTACCTTCCTTGAGGCCTACACAAGAGAGTCATACAGACTCATAGTGGGGAGTAGATCTCATGGATGGGGTAACAACTCTGTGTCCAGTTCCCCAAGACAGAGTTCCCATTCATACTTTGACAAACAGATCATTGAGACTTCTTCCCAGGCCTGTGCTTACAAGGGTCACTTCTGAGCTGATCTAGAAGACAAAATGACCAATCCTTTTGCCATAATAAGTGGGACATCTTCAATAAGTTGAGGTTTTGGCTGCATTGGTTCAGGGGGAGTTTGTTGGACCAAAAGAACCAATGAGCCTGATCAGACAAAGTCTGAAGATTTCAACAGCTGAAGACTAAAGTACTGAAGACTACAAAGGCTGAAGACCAAAGTCTGAAGATCAACAGCTGAAGACTAAAGTACTGAAGACTTCAACAGCTGAAGACTAAAGTACTGAAGACTTCAACAGCTGAAGACCAAAGTCTGAAGATCAACAGCTGAAGAACAAAGTACTAAAGATCAATAGCTGAAGTACAAAGACTGAAGACATCAGCTGATGACAACAGCTGATGACAACAGCTGAAGTTCAAGTACAAGTACCGAAGCCTTCAGAGGTTGTTACAACAGCTGAAGAAGCATTTTTCAGTTGTTGTGATGGTTTCCTTTCAGTAGTTTTTCTTTTTGTTTCAGTATTTGTAAAACGACTAAAGAGCATGTTCTTCAGTCGTTGTAGTTTCAGTAGTTTCTTTTGAGTAGTTGTAGTGATAGTTAACACTTAGCATTTTTGTAAGAAGATGTCAGCTGTTTGACATCTTCAGTAGTTGTGTTAACTATCAATAGTTTGAATAAATTCTGTTAATGTCACTATCAAGTGACATCAGCAGACGTCACATCTCCTATATAAGAGGTGTTGACCTAATTGTATTTGTGACATTCTGTTACCACGAAAGCGAATATTGAATGAAATATATTTTGCAGAATTCTCTGTCTATAACCGTTTGTTCTTACTTGAATATCTTTTGTGTTCTTGTGAATTGACTAACTAAATATTTGATTTCCACTGCTATACTCTCAAATCAAGCAAACGTAGATCACTGATCCTAACAAACAAGGTCACTAGTTCCTTCTTAGCTTCTTCTCTTCATCATTTAGTGATCAAGTTGAGGACAAGCAGTTTAACAGCCTCATCCAATGTTCCTCTTGGTAGATCAAGGAATTCATCCATTGTGAGGGAACATGAGGTTCCTTGTGTATAAGTCAGCTTGATAGAATCCTCCTCATAAGAGATGTCACTCAGAGTTCTACATTTGTTGAGCGTCATCTTGATCTCCTTAAACTCCTCTAAGGAGAGATGTTTAGAAGGCTAAGGGGGATGGTTTGGATGGTTGTTGCGTAGTTAGAGGTGTTTGGGTTTTAGGTAGAGGTTTCGGTTGAAGGGTAATAAGTTAAGTATTGCGGTCATGAGGTAGGAATGATGGTTGGGGTAGTTCAGTGGTGTAAGTGGGGAAATCAGCTCATTTTAATCGAGAAAGGAAATAGGAAAGGTTTAGGTTGAGGTTGGGGTTGAGCTTGGGTTGTAGGTTGGGGTTAAGCTTGGGTTGTAGGTTGGGGGGTTGAGCTTGGGTTGTAGGTTGGGGTTGAGGTGGTGGTTTGAAGATAATCCCTTGTCACCTTTTGTGCATCTCTTTCCTTTTTTCCCAAGTGAATGTCACCCTTGATGTCACTGACATGTCACTAGAGTGTCTTTTTACACATGGGTCCTACTTCGCTACCAGAGAAGCCATGAGCCTAGAGATAGTCCTTCCTCCATGCCTTCTCACCTATCTTTTGGCAGCAATGACCCTAGCTTCTTCTTCTTTTCTCTTCTTCTCCCTCAACATCTCTTTTGCCTCTTTCTTTCTCTCTTTCTATAGCTGATCCTGCTCTTTGTTGAAGAGCCATAGGATCGTGTCATTGTTGTGTGGAGATAGTTCTTGAAGGAAACCCTGGAGGTTAGAAAATTTATCCTTTCCCTTCTAAGCTGTAGATCAGCTTCCCTTTTCATCCTTTCTCTTTCCTCCTCTAAGGCCAACCTTGTTACTTCCTCCTTTCTTTCAATTTGCAACATGGTTGCCTTTTCTAGCTCTACTAACTCCTCCAGTGGTAGTAGCAATATATCTTGAGGGACATCTCCATGCTTGATGAGTCTGTCAGTGATCTGCACCGTCTTTTTATTGTTTACCGGCTCTAGGATGGTTGCAGCTACTTTGGTACTGGCAGCAAGCAACTTTCCCAGTTGGAAGTCTACCTTTTCCTTTATGTTTCTCGATCCTGTCCTCCTCTTGAAGCTCTTCCGCAATCATCTTCTTCTTTCATTTTACATCTTTAGAAGTGCTACACTTTGGTAGTTATTGGATGGAGGGTTCAAATTTAGGAATGGTGATGGATATGTGATGTTGTTGAGCTAGGGGTCGGTTGAGAAAGTTCTCACTAGGTACCTCAGATGCCAGCTCTAGAATTGCATTTGTGATGATTAGATCTTCAGATAAGGAGAACAAACTTTTCGCAGCTTCCATCTCAACTTTAGAAGTTTTGAATTGTTCTTTCAAGGGTTTGAATTCAGCTTTGGATGTTTGAGGGAATGCACTATCTTTCCCAACTGTTTCAGTTGCTAGGCCATCAGTCCTCATTTTCCTTTCGAAATGAATCTCAGGTTCCATTTGGACCTTAGGCTGACCAACTTCTTCAACAGTGGTAGAAGGTGCACTTAACCTCTGAATCTCTTCAGCTCCAAAGTACATCATAGATACATTAGGGCTAGGCTGATCTAAAGAAGATCTTAATAGAAACATGGAGAAGATCCTCTTAAGATCTTTGAGCATCCTTGGGTCCATTTGCAGGACAACTTGAGGAGGCTTAGGAGAGACTGTTCCTGTGGGAGCAGGGTATCTACTCTTTGGTAGCATCATCTTGAGAGTTAGATGAGGTAGAGGAAGAGGTCAATGAGACATGAATAGGTACGTGCTAGACAGATTTCTCAATTTGTTTCTTAGCTAATTGAGCCTTGAGATATTTATTCTCAAGTTGCAGAGTGGCAGACCTATCGTCTATAGTCTTAACCTTTGATTTAAGGTTTGAGACTTGAGAAAGTAGGTCTTGAAGGTGAGTTGCATAATTCCCTCGTCTTCTTTTGAAGAATCACACGGAGATAACGTAACATACCTTGTATGTTTATCCTTACCACCAAATATGGTTTCTTGGCACCCTGGTTTCCCTTGCCTAAGGATGTCTCTTTCAGAGTCATTAAAAGACATGGTTGCTCTAGATTTAGTCTCAGAGATGGTACCACTAGCCAAAGGATCAAATGAGTTTCCTTTAGTAGTGGCAGCTAAATCTACATGAGTCCCCTCCACATCTATGGGACTCACCTCAGCTGGTTTTAACTGATGTGTGCAAGAGATAAGAGGTCCCTCTAGGGTCTGTTGAATTGATATAGGATGTTGTGGATCAACATCATTGCCATGAAAAGGTGTAATCTCCTCATCAGTTATGATAAAAGGTCCTTAAAGAATAGGGAAGTAAAGCCTACTGACCTGGGATGTTGGTCAATGAGAAGGATGGTGAGACCTCTGACTGAGTGTTGGGACTCATCTTGAGGGCTTGTGGCCTAGGTTGTGGCTTAGGGAATTGAGAGTGTGGAGACTCAAATTCCATATTGAGGTCAAATGAGAAGGATGGTGAGACCTCTGACTAAGTGGGAGCCCATGGTTCCACTCTAGTCTTTTTGGTTTGAACAGGAAGGGCTTGCTCAATGAGAATAGACTAAGCACAGGTTCATTTGCGTCTTTGATATGTTTGTTTGATGGGGTGAGCAGGCAGATCTGGCAAAGTAAGTGTAGTTGCTGGTGTGGGTTCATCACCTGTGGGGTGAAGAAGGATGTCACTAGAAGCCATTAGCTCAATCATACCTAGAAGAAGTGCAATTTGTTTTCATGTGAAATTGGTTGACACACTCTTCAAGATCTTGAAGAGGATCAGCCTCATTTGAGGGACATCTAGAGTAGCTGCACACACAAACTTACTCTGGTCCAACACATAGTTGATAATGTGCTGAATTAACCTAGGATACATAAAGAATGTGTCCTTTTGAAGGTATCCTATGAGGTTTGTCGGCATAAACCTTGAGTAGTTGAAGCGAAGGCTGTTCATCAATCCATGAACAAGGCAGCCCAGTTCATATGGGCTTTGATCCCATCCCCCAGACTTGTTCGACCAACAATGAAGAACAACATGAAGTAGGAACTTGCAGTTATAAGAAAAAACAAACTTATAGACTGTAGACCTATTCACATCTCCCCGTATCCTATTTGAATATAGGTGTCATCAAGGTCTGATTTGGGGAACTTAGTAGGAGCGCCTTTATCATGGAGCTCCACATGCTCCCAGATGATTTGTTCAGTAATAATTAACTCTTGTCCTGAAATGCTTGGCCTAATAACCCTGAATCCATTTAGGAGTACTATCTTATCGTTACCCTAGAATTCTTCCATGTGGTTCAAGTAAATAGTGGGGATCACAGCCAGAGCAGTGAAGTAGATAGATTGGGTAAGGAAGGAGATGATGTCTGAGAAGTCGGTTTCCTTGGTAGAGTCAAAAAGTGCGACTTGGTTGTGTTGATCGTTGAGTGCCATTGTGAGAAAGAACAGGGGAAACAAGTTTGAACAGGGTGAATTTTGGGGTGAAGGAGGCTTTCGACAGTAAATTTGGTAAAAAGATTAAATTGAAGAGTCGGCATTATTTAAATGGGTGGAATGGTGGTTTTTGGGGGTTGTGGATAAGGTGAAAGGATGGTTTGGGGTAAGATGTGCCAGTGGCGGTAAGGTTAAAAATCATTAAAAAAATTTTGACATCATTAAGGAAATCTTTACTTATCACTATGTGGGACCCAAAGATTTCTGTTATAAACCAAAGTCCTCTTTCGAGGGTAAAATTTTTTCCAAAGGATTTTCTCTACTAAAGCCAAAACTTACTTCTGAAGGTAAATAAATTTACTTTCGAATGTAAGAAGGTCTTCCTATTGGAGAGTTTTGTTGGGGTTTGTTAAAACAAAAATCATAGTTTAACATTTAAACTTTTTGAAAACGCAGTGGAAACAAGCATTATAACTTTGTTAATGAACTGAAAAATCCGGATTTCATCTTGATATTACAAAGTAATAAACAAACCCAATAACAAAGGATCTTTTTATGTGAATAAGACTAGCATTGTAAACATAAACACATTATGAACAACCATAAAAGGCTGCCATAATCTACCTTTTCAGCAGCAAAATGGAAGAGATTGAAGAGGATGATCTCCAAGAAACGACTAAGGCACCAAAGGAGGTCCTCTCAAGTGTGCATACCCCAAGCTCTATAGCAAGAACATGTTTTTTGTTAGGATTTCACACAAATCACAAAAGGGAGGCTGCTGAAACACCCTTTCCTGCTTTGTCTTTCTTCTAAGATGAGAGGAAAAACCCTTGTTGCATGTATGAGAGAGAGAGAAAATAGGAAAGTGTGTCTAGTTGTAATGTGTGTTGTTCCAAGACAACAAAATGACACACAATACCTTAGAGGGCGGCCCAAAATATGGTTTAAAATGGGTTTCCCCCCCCCCATTTTAAAAGACACACTAAAATGGAACTAGTTATAATATATAAGTTGTATAATTAACCTCTTAATTACAAAAATTAAACACACTATTATTATTTGATGTTATTTAACCAACTTAAGTAACATTATAAAATAACCATGAACAAAATATCCATATAAGTTGTTGTTTCTCACATACAATTTATTTAGAAAACCATTATCTAAATTGGTGTAATTATTTAATTTATGATCATATCATTAATTAAATGTTATTTGGTGTTTGCTAAGCTTCTTATTGGGTATGACCCGACTTGGATCATAACGTACTAACCACATCAATGTTCTATGTGTCTTGGGCATAAAGAATTCAACAATCTCCCACTTGCACAAGATTCATAGAAGATTGATGCAAGCAGTAAATGCCGCCTAACAATGGTTTACTACCCTCAATACGTATGACTTAAAGCCATTCAATAACATCATCCCTTCAAGTATTCAACTTGAAATGATTTAGGTGAATCAATCATTTATCCTTTTGTTACAAATGTCATGTTAAATCCAAGGACACAGAATGATCAATCCTTGTCGATTTAACTTATCAGGCCTTAGACATCTTGCTCTCAACAAATAAGAGGAACAAATTCCATCTTGAATACATACGTTTCTCCCAAACACTTTGTGTCACGTCTGAACATAGCCTTACGTACTGTCCATTATTTCAGGGCAGTGAAGAACTAGCTCGAGGTATAACACTTGGTGATATCAAAACCTAGTATGTATCTCAGGTCTGACGATACCAAATGATATTAGCCATTACTCAACTTTACTTCTGATCAATCTGAAGATTCCATGCAGTAAAATTTGAGATGCGGGTCAGTCCAATATTTGTATCCCACAAATATCTATGAACTTTGGTAGCAACCATTTGCTCTATATTCATTCCTTATGAATATCCACCAATCCAAATTCATAATAATCTTACCCTCACACTTGTTCCCACAAGGATGAACGACTATGGACATTTAGAGTAAACAATTTACCCATGGATTAAACATGCTAAATTGGAACATATGTTGAAATATTATAACCAAATAATTTTATTTAAGTAGTAAGAGAGTTCCAAATATCCAAATACGAAATCATAGATTAAATCCAATCACTAGGATATCGAAGTCCCATGGCACAGGTATGACCTTCATGCTTTGCCTTTTCAAGGCGCTTCGTAAGAGGATCCACAATATTTTCATGTGTGTGAACTTTGCGAATACATATCTTTCCTATCTCAACTTCATCTCGTATGTAGTTGAATCTCCGCGCAATGTGCCTAGTCTTTTGATAAGCACGAGGTTCCTTGATTTGAGCAATCGCACCCTCGTTATCATAAAAGATCTCTAGGTGGTCCTGAAAGAAGGGACAACCCCTAGATCGGCAATGAATTTCTTCAACCATGCAGCTTCTTGAGCTGCCAATGAGGCGGCGACGTATTCTGATTCTATAGTTGATAAAGCCACCACATCCTGTTTAGAGCTCTTCGAAGAGACGGCTCCTCCATTCAGAATGAAAATGTATCCAGATTGTGATCATGAATCATCACCGTCGGTTTGGAAGCTCGCATCCGTGTAATCTTTTACAATGAGTTCCTCATCACCAGATCCATAGATTAGAAACATATCTTTAGTCCTCCTTAGATACTTAAGTATGTTCTTAACAGCCATCCAATGACTGCTTCCACGATTTTGCTGGTAACGGCTTGTCATGCTTAAGGCACATGAAACGTTCGGCCGAGTGCATATCATTGCATACATGATGTATCCAATAGCAGATGCATATGGGATTCCCTTCATTTTATCTTGCTGTTGGTCCATGTGATCGATGAACAGTACAATTGATAGGATATTTGATCAATATCAAACACACAACCAAATAACAACAATTGAGAAGTGAATATGATGAATCAAGACATAATTGGTACTCAAATGAACAAACTCACTCAATACAATAAGCACAATTGTATTTCAATGAAGTAACTGCTTAGAAATGGTAGCTTGCAACAGAATTCCACGATTAGGTTTTGCAGGCTTACCGAACAAAGTGAAATGACAATAGTATATATAGCAGTCATAGATTCGCTGACAGTTTCGCTACCAGCGAAAAGCGAAACTGTCATGCCGAAACTATAGTTTCGCCCGGCAGAACACAAGTTCGCCGGTAAACCAAAACAGCAAACTGTGAGCGAATGTATAGATTCGCTCACAGTTTCGCTGGATTGCCAAAACTGCTAATTACAAACAAATACAAAATGAAACTAACAAAAGTCCTATTACAATGTAAAGTAAACATCTATACTAAAGTGAGTCCAACCTAACATGATCTTCAATACTCCCCCTAGGTTGGACCTCACTATCTTCACTTCTCTTGATTTGACTCGTCGGCTCCGGTTTCCTCTGCTGCTGTTGTGCTATCTTCATCACCTCCTGCAGCAACATCTTTAGAAGCTTCAGCCACTGATCCTCCAAGGTTAGTTCCTGCATCACCAGCTTCCTCAGAATGACCACTACTCTAGCAAACTGCCTAGTCATGTCTTGAACATCCATGGCAAAGTCATCTTGTGCTCTCACCTTTTCAGCCAAACTCTTTACCTCCGCCCGTACTCCTCGTATTTTGTTTGCCACATTCATAAACAAGCTTGCATCTTTTCGTGTTTCCTCTCCTGCCCCAACCTTAATATGATTTTCACAAAGAGTCAAGAGATCTTCATCACTGAATCTGAATAATTCCATCGGGTCAAACACCCTAAACTCTTTTCCGTGTTTGGCTCTAATCACCGCCTCGCCAGTGTTATTATCACAAAACCACTTTTCAAAGTCCTGTAAACGTTGGGGAAGAGGATCAGCCAATCTTACCCTGTGTACAGTCTTGGTGGTTTGACTCTCAAAACAATCCTCCTTTGCCAGTCTCCCAGTCTATATCTTTCTTTGATCTTTTTGTTCAGCCTTCATGTATCCAAATGACTCAAAATTATCATTAAGTCCATTTTTAATTACCTTCTCAAGAATACTACCTTTTCACTTAAATGAGCATTAATCAAAGGCAAAGTGGCCAACCGTCTCAGATCCCATTTGGGCAAGGTCTTAAAAGCCTTCCTCTTGTACATGTAGCTGATATGACCTCCTCTTCTTTTAATCATAAACATCTTTAAACTAGGATTATAACACCAACTTATTATCCTCTTGTTGTCTCTTTCCTGCTTAAACCTTCCATATTTTGAAACAAAGGAGTAAGTTTTTCAGCCTCCTTCTCCTTCACCAACCAGTCATTTATCCATCTCAAACACATCAGCTTCATCATCTCCCTTCTTAGCAACATACACCAATGGTCTCTCATCTACTTCATAAAACTCTGGTTCAGAATCATAATCAACCAATTGCTCATCCTCCTCTTCTTCATCAATCAAACCTTTTCTTTTATCATGCATTCCCTCAGTGGTAGCAGTAACAACCACTTCTTCACCTACACTATCCTTATCAAAATCAAACTGTAGTTAACAAACCCTGCTTCAATAATATCATCGTCCTCATTTCTTCCAGCATCTTCTCTTCGGATCTCTTGTTCCCCTGCTTCAGTATTAGCTGCTCCAGAAGTGCCCTCTCCTACCTTGGATGAAGTACCCACATTCAAGAATGAGTACTTAGATATATCAGTCATATCATCTAACTCAGATTGAGTTAGTTGACTAGGTAGGCCAGCAGTAGCTTTCATCTCAGAGATTTCTTCAAACAATCTCTTATCAAATTATTCTGGTCAACCAACATCTTTTTCATTCCTTCAATTACCTCATCCTTCTGTTTTCCCTAATCTCCTGATTCGTCAGTTTGGTCTTTATCATACTCAACTCATTGGCCAATGAAGTATTTAGACTATGAATAACATCCTCATCAAGACCAGCACTAGCCTCTTTCCTTACTGTGAAACCCTCGTGTCGATGTTTTGATCTCCATTCAGGCTCAACAAAGTCAGATTTCTTTTCAGATCTCTGTTCTTTCTCCACCCTTATCTCCTCTGCTTGTGCATCTATATCTTCTTCAAAATCATAATCTTTCTCTTTTGCATCTCTTTCTCTTCTTAGCTACATCAGCTTGTTGCACCCTTGTTTCCTCAGTCCTTTTGTTTTCAGACTCAACGACCCGTCTGATATAATTCCAGTGTTCTGGAGGGTACATATTTTCCCAGAGATGAGTGATTTTACCACTCAAATCATGGCGGATAGCACAGCAATCAGCAAATATCCGAGGTTCATCTGCACTAATCTCTTGACTTCACCATGTTTAGGAACATCAGGAATAAGATCATCAATAATCATTGAATAAAGCGAGGATAAACAACCATTTATCCTTCTTCACAGCCATCACATTCTCTGCCATACACACCAAGATCAGTCTAGCAATGTTTGCTTTCTCCCTTTACAACATATCACCATAGCTTTGGCCCAGTCAAGATTAAGTCCATCGGATCCACCCTTACGGTGATCTAAGCACATAATAAAAACATGAGCTATATCTCCATTCCTTAGATAAAAAACTTTTTAATCTCCTTCCTCGAACCAAAAGCTTGTCCCTCATACCCCATTTGTCTGAAAGCTTGGAATACTTCAGACTCCATCATATCCACTTCATCACCAGTATCATCTTCTAGTCTAAGAATCCTCGACACGCTCTCAGCAGTAATAGTTATATCATGATCAACACTCTAGCTGAGATTCTCTGTACATCTCCTCCAGTGTTGTATTCTGCTGATCTCCAAAAATCTCTAATATGAAGATCATAGATAGTGGGTGAGTGAGAGATAGCATATGCAATGGGTGATCTCTGAAGCCATCTAATACAGTCACGAATCCGGCCGCCTTTGGAATAGTATCGTCTAATATGGCAGTGATGTTATTCCTCTCATCAAACTTGAGATTCGCCAAGATAACCTGAGAAGAACAACAAATCAAATTTGAATAAGAAATTTGAAAAGAAGAAAATAAAACAAAACAAGAACAATCAATTTCGGCAAAGTTTCGCTCACTAAGACATGATAGTTTCGCTGACTCAAAGACAATTTCGACAAGGAAAACAACAGTTTCGACAAGCGAAACTATAATTTCGCTCATTGAAACTTGTTATTTTCGCAGAACAAAATTAGTTTCGACAAGATTAGAATAAATTAAAGTAGTTTCGCAATTAGTTTCACCAAATATTAACTTAGTTTCGCTATTACAAATTAGTTTCGCTGACATAAGAAAATACAAGCGAAACTGTGTAAATTAAAGATCAGTCATTGCGAAATTAGAAAAGATATGGCGAAACTGTTAAGTTTACTCGGACAGCATAACATTACAGTTTCGCCGAAAAGATGTGAACATTCGTTCAATTTCACAGAGAAATTAGTAGTTTCGCTGAACGAACAGCGAAACCACCGAAGAGACACAATCTAGATAACTTGAGAATAGACTATTTAATCCATTAGAAGATGAATCAGTGTTGAAACTCACATACGAAGTGAATCTCACGAAAAAATCTAACCAAATCACAAACAAGTCAAAATCGCCTTAAAAGTTATGGAAATCCCTAAAAGAGAAACTAGCGGTTGTGCGAAATTATGAGAGAAAATTCGCAAACATGACTTATATAGCAAATAGTTTTGCAGACAGCGAAACTATAAATTCGTCTGGCGAATTTACAGTTTCGCCCAGTGAAATTGTAATTTCGCTAATTTACAGTTTGCCCAGTGAAACTGTAATTTCGCTAATTTACAGTTTCGCCAGTTAAACTTAATTTCGCTAGGAGGTAACTCATTAACAACTATTATCCCCTAGCGAAATTGCAG